>JBBYHO010000012.1:4218525-4229330 GCA_038382025.1 Adansonia gregorii
TGGTAATTTTTTTAAATACTTTATCTAAGATTTTTATCTTGAGCTTATATTTATGAAGTACTTATCATCCCAAAACGAAATTCGAGTTGTTATCATACCTGAAAGTGAAGCATCTTTGAAGAAGATGAAGACAAAGAAAAAGAAGCCAGCTTTTTTGTGTAAATATCAATTCTTTTTGTTTTTTGTTTGAAAATACGGGATTATTAATTTATTGAAAGCAAGGGCTATGGAGTTTTGGTCTTTGACATAAGGTATCCTTTTTCTCTATCTTTAATGTTAATTTTTGTTTCATTTATATTTTATTGGGTGTATATATATATATATATATGTTGCTTTCTATCTTAAGAGAGCAAGAAGATTTAACTAGATTTTAATGGTTTTTTTCACATCTTTTTAAGTTGAAAAGTTTTCATGCTTATACAAAATATTTTAGAATTTACGAATAAAATATTTATATTATAGAATTCTTAAATAAGATCTAAAATTTTGAAAAATAAGTTGTTTTAATCTTAGATTTAATTAGTTAGATTTTGGTTATTTATTGAAAATAATAGAGTATCAAATTTTTCAAGTTTAAGGTTTTATCAAAAAAAAGAAAAGAAAAATACGAAGAAGAAATGGATACTTTTGGTATAAAACTATCATTTATGCTTAAATCAAACGATGTTGTCTATTTTTATTGTAATAGTCAGAATACATAATTTTATATATTAGGAAAAACGCAAAAAACGTTAAGTATTAAATAAGCTAAAACACGAGAGATAAAAGTGAACTTTTTTTGTTATTTTTTTTCTTATTATGCTTGTACAATATAATTATACGTGTTTGAAATTACATAGAGCATAAATTCAGTGAAAGTTTACGGTGTACTTCAAAACAAAATTTTGTTGATTATGGTTACTCTTAGTGACAAATGGATTTCTAATTTGATGTCATTAGTAAGACGTTGATTTGTTCACAGGCATAGACAGAGCTAACCATTGTTGTGCAAGGGCCATGGCCGCTTTTAAAATCTTGAAAATCTCATAATTAAATCGACCATTCAAAATAAAATTTATAATTATTTAGATTAATCACGGAACTCTCAAAAAAATTATTAATTTTTTTAATACATTATATATATATTTTAACGATCTATCAAGTAAATATATTATATATTTATACTTTGATTATCAGTTGAGCTTGACATATTAATTTTTAAAAAGTTTTAATTTTTTTTATTTTTATGTTTGGCTCATAGTTATTTATACCGCATCGATACATACCAGTTTTTAAGTAAAATGCATCGTATCACTAGCATACTATTTCAGTTTTTGTACTAATCCGTGCCGATCATACCAACAACTTATTTCTTTAATGTTTAAAAATTTTGAACATTAAAAATTTATATTTGCATATAAATACACGTATATATATATAATAGATGTATATTTGCATGTTTATACAATATATATCTTATCAAGAAATTAAAAAATATGCTATAAATATTCATATAAAAAAAGTATTTGATGAAAAATCCAAAATGATGTGTTAAAATATACTAATATCAGTATATACTACGTGCATTTGTTCAATATTGCCTACCTTGGTTTGGCCCCACAAAATTTCTTGGCTAGCTTCGCCACTATCATGGGTCGGGACATGCTAGATTGCAATTTGAAAAGAATTGAATTCTGAGTTTATTTTTGAATTGTTTCCAAAAGATTATTATTCAAAATATATTAAAATATTAAAAAATTATTTTTATATTAATATTAATATATTATTATAATTATATTTAAATAAAAATATAATTTTTATTTAATAAATAGTGATTCGATTTGAATCAAATCAAATCATAAAAAATAAAATCCAAACGTAATTTAAACCGAATCAAAAAAATCGCACAACCTTCAAACAAGGCTAGTTACAAATGGGATGAGCTCTTAATCCTCGATATGGTAGTTGGATTTAGGGGTTGATTCGTATTACTTTAGATTGTAACCCCAATTTCAAATGAAAAGAATAATCGAAAGTTATTCTCTTTCTTTCAATTCAGGCAATATATATTCTTACTATTATTAAATAATATTAATTAAATTGATGAAAGTAAAAAAAATAAAATTATAAAGGCAAAAAATTTGATAACTATAATTATGTAAACATTTTATATAATTTTTTATATTTTATATTATATTTTAATTATTTTTAATATAATTTTTTAAATATTGCCATTAATATTCTATTGAGTTTAGTGCCAAAAGAAAAAAAAAAAAGAGTTTTTACCTCCCCAACTCTTCAGGCTAACCCGAGACTCAAACGGGTCGAGTAATTAGAATCCTATATAATTAAGCGCCATCAAAAATAGCTCTGACAATCCGATACTCAAATCTGCCAATAACAATGTCTTACGGTGGTGCAGCCATGGCGGCGCCAGT
This sequence comes from Adansonia gregorii, assembly GCA_038382025.1. Taxonomy (NCBI): domain Eukaryota; kingdom Viridiplantae; phylum Streptophyta; class Magnoliopsida; order Malvales; family Malvaceae; genus Adansonia; species Adansonia gregorii. Next base: position 4,220,943 of record JBBYHO010000012.1, read on the forward strand.
GGCGGCGAGCGGTTCCGTCTCGGCATCGACGATCAAGCAAGTGAAGTTAGAGAGAGAGAGCGAGCTGAGAATCGAGGTGGGTAATGAAACGCCGCTTAAGCTCCGACTTCTTAACGGCTCAGCCGAGATTTTCGGTTCCGAATTGGCCCCTGAGATGTGGCTTACTTTCCCTCCTCGCCTCAAATTCGCCGTAAGTTTCGGAAATTCCTTTGCCATAGAAAAAGGGTCAATCTTGAGCAAGAATATATAGACGTTTGAGACTTTTAATATGCAATTTTACTCTTGTTCAGTAACAAAGTTTGAAAATTTCCCAAGTTTTATAAGTTGCTGTTAATGGGGACATTTAATGGATAATTTTTTTCTATACTTTAGGAATGAATGAAATGAAAACTTCAAAAAGCTTTTTTTGTTATGTAATCTTTACTTTGATGCTTTTAGTCTTGTCATTTGCCTTACCAAATAGGGGGAGTTGCATTGCATACATGTCGGCCCTTTTTTTCGCTCCATCGAATGGCGAGACAATGAATCCGAATATGTATTTGATTCATGGGTTAGTTGGTTAGGCCATATGGTACTAAAGAGAATTTGTTCATGTATAGGTGTTTACTTGGTATGGAGCTACAATTGAGATGGATGGTGCTACTGAAACTGATTATACCGCAGATGAGGTACCTACTTCTTTAAATTTTGGATTTTTGGATTTTTGGGTTTCTAATTTGGATACATGCTTTACTTGTAATACAAAATGAAGGGCAGTTCTGAAATTGTATATAATGATTGCTGATGATGTTGCAATGGTTGATTTGCAGACACCTATGGTCAGTTACATCAATGTGCATGCTGTATTAGAAGGGCGAAGAAACCGTGCCAAAGCTTCATCACCTGATGATTCAGATGCATCCCAGGTATTTCATCGTTTCGTTGCCTATGACAGAAGATATATATTTGCAATCAATAAGTGAAGGCATTTAGAATATCTTTTCTCCCTTTTGAAGTTTTTAGATATAGTTTTCGCAAAGAGTATGAGATTGGTTTTTAACTTAAGACGGTTCTGTTTTACGAGTGTTTTTATGTCTTTTAGACTGCACTTGCAATTTCATAGCGCTACTATTGTCATGTTTTATTATCATCCATTTTTGGTATTAATGATACCTTGTAGGATGTATTTCGGTTCCTCTTTTCTCCTCTTGCTTTGGTATCTCTACCCATTTTATATGAGCTAATCTGTGTTGCTTGGACTCTTCATTGTTCTTGAAGTACCTATGTTCGGTACCTATCTCCTACGCATATCCAAACATGGGTTCATGGATATGATCCTCCAAGGACTCTCCAAATATGGAAATCTTGGAAAAAATTGAGTATAACCCAAGTCCGAGTAACATAGGGAGCTAAGCTAATAGCATTTGTTTACAACTCCGTTAGAGCACTCATGACTAACTTTATTTGTGTCAATATGATATTCTTTGGTGGTCCAGGGGCCCAGGGTGATCGTTGTGGGGCCTACAGATTCTGGGAAGAGCACCTTATCAAGGATGCTTCTTAGTTGGGCTGCTAAACAAGGTTGGAAACCTACCTTCGTGGATTTGGATATAGGCCAAGGATCTATAACAGTACCAGGATGTATTGCTGCTACACCTATTGAATTGCCCATTGATCCAGTGGAGGGAATTCCTCTAGAGATGCCTCTTGTTTACTTTTACGGCCATACAACTCCTAGGTAACTAGTTTCTCTTTTGTCTTCTTTTATTTTTTTTCTTTTGTGGTCAAATGTTTCCTTTGGCTAACATGCAGAATATTTGACTCATAATAAGGAATTTCGTATGCCAAATGCACTTTGTTAGATTTTCATTACTAATTCTCTTAAATTTGTGGATCTTGTTGTTCTGCAGTAATAATGTAGATTTGTATAAAGTGCTTGTGAATGAGCTAGCTCATATGCTGGAGACTCAATTTACTCGTAATGCTGAATCACGAGCTGCTGGCATGGTAATCAATACTATGGGTTGGATAGAAGGTACAGGCTATGAGGTAAGGAAGTTTGAACCCTCTCCAAGTTTCAATGTTGATAACAGTCAATATTTATGTTTGCTACGTTGCTTGCATTGATATACAAGTATTATCCCTCTCTCTCTCTCTCTCTCTCTCTCTCCTTTCTTTTTGGTGTTTTGACTATTCTTGATGTTCTATATCTTCTTGCAGTTGCTTCTCCATGCAATTGATACATTCAAGGCCAATGTTGTATTGGTTTTGGGTCAAGTAATCAACAGAACTGCCCCCCTTTTTATCTGTTCCTTGTTTTGAGTTCAATTAAAGTCTAATAACTTATGAGCAATTCTTGGGCCATTGCTTGATGTTTTCTTTCATGGTTAAAGTTTTTCTTTGGACTTGCAACTCCGAGCATTTGTCTCAAATGCTATCATTGCTCCAGGAATGATTTCTGAATTAAGAGTATATTGATATATATATATATATATATATATATTGTTTCCTTGTATTCGTCTACTAATTAATCTTTCTAAACTCTGTGAAGGAAAAACTTTTCAGCATGCTCAAAGCCGTAGCCAAAAGCAAACCTAATGTCGATGTTGTGAAACTTCAAAAGTCAGGGGGTGTTGTATCCCGGAATGCAAAAATTCGTCAGAAGGCTAGAGGTTACAGGATAAGGGTAAATGCAACATTTATATTCAGCGGATGAATTATTTCATTTGCATATTTTTCATAGCTTCCTTCCATGTTTGTTTCGCCAAAAATTCATTATTTCGTACTTGTGGCATACCTTTTCAAGTTAAAAAGGAAAAAAAAAATAGTAGGCATTACTTGGTGGTAAATGATGGTTTTCTTTCTGTTTTCTTAAATTTCTTCATTTATTTAGAAGGCGTACGGGTAGTTGCATTTTTTGTGATTTCATAAAGTTTTGCATTCTATTTTTATCTTCTTGACAAGGCAAGTACATGTTGTCAATTCTACCAGGAGTACTTTTATGGCCTAACAAACGATCTTTCCCCACATTCTAATATCGCAAACTTCAGTGATCTGCTTGTCTATCGAATTGGTGGTGGTCCACAGGCACCGAGATCAGCTTTACCAATCGGCGCAGACCCTCTTGCTAACCCCTTAAGAGTTACACCTGTAAATATCGACCGCGATTTGCTTCATATGGTTCTTGCTGTTTCATATGCCAAGGAGCCTGACCAAATTTTGACAAGGTTAGTTGTCTTTCTTCTTGAATGTCTCACCACATCTTTAGTCATCAAATATTCTCTCACTGTCCATGCTCCTTACGTCATTTTCTTTTTTGGTGCAGTAATGTTGCCGGGTTTATTTACATTACTGACATCGATATTCAGAGGTTTGCAACCTGAGCTTTTTTATAACACTTCACTACAATTTCTTTTACAAATATGGTTTTCTTTAACCTTTTAGTATTCTCAATTGCAGGAAGAAAATTACATACCTTGCACCATCAGCTGGGGAACTACCAAGCAAATATTTGATTATGGGAACCTTGACATGGCTAGAAACTTGAGGCATCTTGGTCAAATATCATCATTTATTTTGTATTTTTCCTACGGAGCTGTAACTCTAATTTGCATAGGAGCTATATAATTAACAAGTCCCAATGCCTGTGATTTAGCTTCAATTGAAATAGATCTGGCTGAAAATCTATGTATTCGTATCGTGCCTGTATTATTTTTTCATGTAATAGTTGTGTTTAAAGTATTTATATATATATATATATATAAATTTTGACACTTTAATAATTATATGTTCATGTATTTATATTGTGCTTCTATTATTTTTTTTCATATAGTCTCGTACTATATATCATCGTTTACTTATTTTTCTTATATTATGCATGTATTGTACAATCATGTCATAACCAAAATGATCATGTCTTAAATTGATGATCCTGGGGTCTAGTATAATTTACCTTGTACCTCCAAAAACAAAAGTGTTATTGATAGGTATCAAATTTCATGCTCACACACAACACACGCACAAATATGTATATATATATATATATGTATATTAAATATAAATTATAAAAATAATAGAGTTTTTACAAAGCAAAGGTGTATAAAGTAGAAATGAATAAATAGAGACGACAAAATAATTCAAAATGAATATTTGAAATTTTTTAGTTTCAATAGTTATAATTAATTTTTTAATAGAATCAAGTATTAAGAAAAATTAAACTAAAAATCTGTTAAAAAAATCAAATTTTAATTGGAATTTTATAAAAGAACAAATATTTAAATTTGAAATATTGTGAACTTGAAAACAAAAAATCCAAATTTAATTAATTAGAGATGTTTATGGGTTGGGTTGTATTATGACATGAATGTTTTTTATTTTTTCACTCGAAATGTTTAGATTAATATATAAATTTATTTTATTATTTAAAAATATTAAAAATTAAAAAATTATTATTGTTTATATATTTTTATGATTAAATTTAAATAAAAATATTTTTTTATTAACTAAATAGGCTGGGCCAGTCTTAATAAAAAAATTGATAAGCATATTTTTTAATTATTAATTTTGAAGTTTAAAGTTTGGGCCATAAATTCAACCGAAATCCGAGACATTTTAAGCCTTTGGCCCATTATATCACAAATTGAGCCATTGGCCCATTATATCAATAATAATAATAATAGTAACAAGAAATGAAAACAAAAATGGCTTTCGCTTTCGCCTTCTGATTTATATTATAGGGTTTTGCAAGCACCAGCGCATTTTCCTTTGTATTTTTTTTTTTTTTTTTTGCAAATCAGAGGTCTCAATTAGCGGTGACAAAGGTAAGTTTTTTTTTTTGGTTTACTTTCTTCAGGATAATTTTATTTCCAATTTAATTTTGCTGTATAGGTTTTAATGGATTTTTTAAAAATTTGTTATTTTGGGGATTTTTGATCTTCTTTTTGCATATTAAATTGGAATTGCTTAATTTCGTTTTTATTAATATGATTGAGATTCCTTATGTATATATGTAAAACTTTGAATACGTTAACTTGGGGGGATTGTTCTTAAATTTCAATTTTAATTTAATCTATTAAAAATATTTTAATCTGGGTTTTTCTCGTTTCAACTTACAGATTTTGTTAATTATTAGTTTTCGGCAGATTCAGTAGTTTTTTTTTTTAATGATTGTGAAAACCAAAAGGTTAACTTTCGTATTCCGCCGTTAATTTATGCTGCTTCGAGCTGTTTAATAATATACTTGTATCTTTCTAGGTTAGTTTCTTGTTGAATATGTTGGAATTTAGCGATTGTCCTTTTATTTTATTTCCAATTTTATACTTCTTTTTAACCTGGGTTTCCCTTGTTTTTTATTTAGGATGTTGTTAAACAGTAGCTTTTGAATGATTAATTTGCTTGTTTCTAATTTTTTTCCTTTTTGCCGCCATTGATATCTGTTGCTTGGACTGTTGTAAACTGATTATCTTCTTTGTGGACCAGTAGCTAGCCATGGCTGCAAATATGTTCGTGGTTCCTCAGACAAGAGGTACTGTCTTATGTTGCAAATGTGGTATTTCAATGGCACCGAATCCTGCCAACATGTGCGTGACATGTTTGAGGTCCGAAGTTGACATCACGGAAGGTTTGCGGAAGCATGTGACCATTATGCATTGTCCCGAGTGTGATAGCTACTTGCAGCCCCCTAGAACTTGGATAAAAGCTAAGTTGGAATCAAAGGAACTGTTGACGTTTTGCGTGAAACGACTGGAGACTGATTTGAAAAAAGTTAGGCTAGTAAATGCTGAATTTATTTGGACCGAACCACATTCTAAGAGGATCAAGGTCAAGCTGAAAGTTCAGAAGGAGGTTCTTAATGGAGCGATTCTGGAGCAATCTTATGTTGTTGAGTATGTTCAGCAAGGTCACATGTGCGGATCTTGTACAAGGATTCAGGCCAATCCTGACCAGTGGGTGGCTTCTGTGCAGCTCAGACAGCGTGTTTCACACAGGCGGACTTTCTTTTATTTGGAGCAGCTCATCCTGAAGCATGATGCAGCTGCCCTGGCCATTAAAATCAAGCAGATGGATCAGGGTATCGATTTTTTCTTTGCTAACAGGAGTCATGCTGTGAAGTTTGTCGAATTTTTGGGTAAAGTTGCTCCAACAAAGAGCAGACATGACAAACAGCTTGTTTCTCATGATCCTAAGAATAATAGCTACAATTATAAGTACACGTTCTCGGTTGAAATATCCCCCATTTGCCGTGAGGATTTGATTTGTTTGCCTTCGAGAGTTGCTGCTAGTTTGGGGAATCTCGGTCCACTCGTGATCTGCACGAAGGTGACAAACAACATTACGTTGCTCGATCCATTTACTCTAAGGCAGTGTTTCTTGGACACTGACCAGTATTGGAGGCATTCCTTTAAGGCTCTACTTGGTAGCAGGCAGCTGGTGGAATATGACGTCTTTAATGTTGAAGTTGTTTCTGCTGAATACAATGTTGGGGGCTCCAAATATGTTGTAGCAGATGTCGAGGTGGCTCGTGTAACAGATTACGGAAAATTATTTTACATTAGAACACATCTCGGCCATATTTTAAAGCCCGGAGATCGTGCTCTTGGTTATGACCTTTATGGGGCCAACAGCAATGATATCGAACTAGATAAGTATAAAGCACTTGTCCTTCCCGAGGCGATTTTGATAAAGAAGAGCTTTGAAGAGAAACGCCAGAAGAAGCGCAGGAAGCCTCGTCCATGGAAGCTTAAATCCCTCAACATGGAGCTCGACGAATCTAAAGGTAGAGCTAACGAAGAGAAGATGAACTCAGAGTACGAAGAGTTCTTGAGAGATCTGGAAGAGAACCCTGATTTAAGGTTCAACTTGTCACTGTACCGAAACAGAGATTACCAGCCATCAGAAATGGTATCCGTTTCTGACGGGGATGATGTACCTTCAGTTCCATTGGAAGAGTTGCTGGCAGATCTTGAGTTGAGTGAACAACGAGATGGTGAAGATAGCATGAGAGAATGATCCATATTATAGTTTTCATGTACTTTTTTATTTTGGAAGTCTTGCATTAAAATGGTGCTTGAGTTATTGCATTTTGTTCTCAGTTTCTTTTCTTTTTTGGGATAAAGTAAATAAATAGTTCTATCAAATTTACTGCTGCCCGGAGATCAAACTTGGGACCTTTAGTTTGTAGGACAAAATAGGATTATAATGTTCTTTCAGTTTCATTCGTGGAGTTATTTGGTAACTGATTATACTATTTAATTATTCCAGAAAAACGTGGGGAGTTCTTCCTTTCTTTCCATATGCAGGATCAAAGTCTAAAATGCACTTTATCTTATGACTCGAAAATCCTTTTTCTTTTTTTTTTTGGTACAAAAAAACTGCTAATTATAGTCCAAAGCTAAGAAGAGGGATTGAAAAATAATGAGATCCGAACTCAAATTGCAAATTGATAAATTCGAACTTAAATTCATGTAATCGCGGGAAGTAACTAGAGTTAAAAGCTTTTAGTTTATATTTGTTACTTTGCAAAAAATACCTAATTAGATTAAGTCTCGGGTTTAACTTCGTTACTTTGCAAAACCTTAGAAACTAAGAAGATTTTGCATTTTCTGGTAGGTTGCGAAAAAAATGAAGATATTAAATTCCAAGTAACTTTCACAAATGAGATTGTAGTCACAATGATTTAGAAAGAAATAATGGAGTTGTTCATGCCATGTTTAGCGGTCAATGATTATTGGCTTTTTATTTTTATTTATTTTTTCACTGTTTGGGTTCAGATATAAAGGGGCAGATGGGGTTTCAAAAATCTACTTTGATTAATTAAAAAATAATAATTCAAGATTTCATTTTTCCTAACTCATTGCATGAATTAAGTTTGCAGTTAGACCCCATAATTTTAGAAATAATAAAATTATATAATACAAAAAATAATTAAATAAAAATTTTATAAAAAATAATAAATTTAAATATACAAATTATCAATTTTTTATTTATTTTTATTGCCAGTGCTGCCAAATCAAAAGAATTGGTCCAATAATAGTGACAACTGGAAGAGAATTTCCTAGATGTAATTATGCCAACAAAAGACATTGAATCTAATAATTTTAGGTACAATGCAAAATATGGTACGAGGGTAATATATTTAATAAATATAATAAATAATATAATAAATATAATATAATACGTTTAATATATATTTGACATAATTAATCATATGCTGTATCAAAATTAATGTATGCTTTTCTAATTTGTTCTTTTGGGGATTTTCCTTCCTTCTAATGTGTTCACTTAGCATTTTGTTAATTATTAGTTTTGTAGCTTTTATTTTTATGATTTTGAAAACCAACAATTTGAACTTTCATCTTCTGTCATTCATTTCTGTTGCTTTGAGCCGTTTATATATATATATATATATAT
>JBBYHO010000012.1:4234502-4254251 GCA_038382025.1 Adansonia gregorii
TTCTTAAGTACCTATACTCGACACTCGTATCTAACATATTTTTGAATATGAGTATATAGAGATATAAGCCTCCAAATACCATCAAAATATATTAAAGAGAACTTCAAAAAAATTAAACATTCTTGTATTAGATACATACCAGTATTTGATACTTACACTTAAATCTAAGCATCGTAAATACAGCCTACACAGAATTGAACAAGTTTTTGCCGGCTTTATCGCCACAGGCAGAGGGTCAACTGCCAAAAATAACAGTCAAACATTTGGAACATTGGAGTAACATTGTCGAGTTAAATGACTTGAACATTACAGCAGTATCTGCCTTTTTGGGATGTTGCAGTAGTCTAAGGACTCTTACATTAAAATGCGGTATAATGCTAGTGAACTTTCAGAAACTTAGGTTAGTAGGGACTACCAATCAATATAGAACTGTGATGCTCTGACTGTTATTTTTTAAGCATTCATGTCTGATACTTACGTCCGACATATATTTAAATATGAGTATGTTAAACATACCCGTATCCGACAACAGAAATGTTGTGCCAAACTTGCAGAAGAAAGTTGACAGCAATAGAAGCTGGTTCTTACAGAGAAGAATAAAGAATCGATAGCAATAAACACAAGAATATAAATGCATTCTATCATATCATAGCTGGAACTTTGAATGGAGATTCAGACAAAAGAAAACCTTGCTTTATTCAATTGTAACAGTAAAAGTTAATGTAAAAATACTCTTTAAAACTTCATTGAAATGGAATTGGGATGCCTTGCTTCTTGTTAACAATGGCCATTGCCATGTAACGGGTTCCCATTCCGATAGGTACCTGTTCCTCTGGTCCCTCCCAAAAGGGGGCTTCACCGTCACCCACCAGACGCCAGTATCCGGTCCTTAGAGATTCAGCTTGTTCATCAGTGCAGTTTTGTAGCAAAGCTTCGACTCGGAAATTTATTCCGAGGGAACCAAGGAACTGGGACTGAGTAATAGGGCCATGGACAGACACATCATCTGAAAATAAATGTTGGAATCATGAAATTAGTTGTTATTGTTTTCTTTCACAAAATGAAATATAATAATACAACCAGACACCAGGGGGAAGCAAACCTGAAGCTTCCTCAGCAGAGTGCCTGATGGATGCAAAATCTACATATGCACTAAGATCAGCAGTCCCAGGTTTGTCGAGTATGTCAACGAACTTGTGCTTCCGAATTGCCTGCACTTTAATGAGTTAGTGGTTATGCAAATAATGAGTTAGTGACAGAAGAAAAGAAAAGTGATTTTATAACTGTTAAAAGTGGCAAAAAGATAGAACAGTTAACTGTCCAAATTTTGATTGAATCATTGATGAATGTTAAGGCACTAGACCTGCAGACTATCTGACACTACTCCATTCAGGCCATAATCAATAATAAGAGCTCCACCTCCATCAGCACCTATTCTCTTCGCAAGTGTATTAGTTAAGTCGATTGCTTTGGGGCAAACCTCAATGTGATTAAGTTTCTCTACTTCTTCGGGCACAGCCCACTTGCAGCGCTTCATTAGGTAAAGAATTGCAGGTGTAGGCTGCGGAGATAGAACAAAACGGAACCTACCCAGATATATAAAAAAAAGTATCAAATAACTAAACTCTATAAAGTAGAAAAGTGACCGAATGTGGTGAGAGTAGATGCCAAATTCTTACGATAAATCTTCCGTGACATCTATCATTTTCTCACACCAGCCACGAGAACCCCTCTGCAAACAACTCGTTTAGAATTAAAAGATTTCAAACTTCTCACTTAAAGAGGAAGACAACAACTCATGACTAGGTAACAATTTGACAATTTATACACCCAGCTTTCTTACTGTTCAAAGCATAAATCATTAACTCAGCCCATGTCCTACATGACTATATGTACATTATGTTATATAATCTTCATACTACCATGGAATTAATCATGATCCCATATTATCAGCAATAAGACAATTGTCTCTTACAATTTTCATAAACATGATAGCAGACGATTTAAATGGCAACAGTGAATGCAAAAACAAAAATCTGGCTCTTTCTAATCAAGTAAGCTGCAAATCATAGCAGAAACTTAGTATAACGACACTAACCCAGAAAAAAAAAAGGCTCTCTAAATCTATATGTCAACTTTTTTATGGATTTAATATTCATGATGCAATGAACAGCATCAGAATGAACAAGACACACCTGAAATTGATGAATTGGCAGTGCATCATAGAACTCATGGGCAATAATTATGGTGGGCACTGCAACATGAGCAAGTAAATAAAAAACATCAAGGGCAGAACAGAGTAAGTTATTGTTTAACTCAATCCGTAAACTATAGGATAAACTGAACTGTTGTCATAAGCTAAAGTTGTATGCATCTACTTGTTTTCAGAGAAAAAAAAAATCTAGAAGTTAATGCCATACATCCTGATGGGACCTGTTCCAGTGCAGTATGCCACGATACAGGTGTTCCAGCCAGAGCGCTTAGAGACCTTCTCTCAACACCTTCACTGGTATTATCTTCATCCATACATTTCAAGCTTCGGTGCTGAAGCTTTTGCAGTGCTGGGCTACATTCTACCATGTGTATATGCAATGAATCCGTGAAATTTTTAAATTTTGATGCACCCTATAGGAGAAAAAAAAAACAACACTTATTTAACAACAAGCTAAATTGAGTTCTTATAAAACTAACAAAAAAAACAAAACCTTAAAAGCACTAATTAGAAGGAAATTTGATAGAGAAACACAAGCGATTATCATACACGAAGAAGATCAGCCATCAGAGTTCCTCGGCCAGGGCCAAGCTCAACTAGGTTCACCCCCTTTGGTTGTCCCATTTGTTCCCATAAAGACATAGCCCAAACACCGACCATCTGAAATTTTGCCAGTAGGAAAAAATAAATTAACTGCCACCTTGAATATTCCTTCACATCCACAAAATTCAGTAGAAACTGAATTACCTCTCCAAACATCTGGCTTACTTCGGGAGATGTTATGAAATCACCTTCAGCTCCAAAGACATCACGGTTAATATAGAACCCAGCCTTGGGATTTGTTAAGACTTCTTCCATATATTCTGCCACAGATATCGGCCCACCACGAAACTGACAAAATTCAAAAGCTGTAAGGCTCAATATTTCAAAGCACAAAAGCCACATTTTCAAGTACTAAAAAGAGACATTAAGAGTATAAGTTCATGGGTTTCCACTAACGAGTGTCCTAATGATACTTCTTAAATACAGCAGTTGACAGGTAATCTTGATGATTTTCAAAGCATTGAACTGAAGATATAACTTTAACTACAAGAGTAACAGAACCATAAATTATTACATCAAAAGAGACCGATTTCACTAACCTTAATAATGCCTTTGAGATGCTTAACAAGTTCAGAGTCTGAGGTAGGTCCATGAGAATGCTCTAAAACATCCCCCACCAAAAAAAAAAACAAAAAAGAAATTAAGAAAAAAAAAGAGATGATAGGAATACAGAGATAGAGAGAAGCTGATATAGTTACCTGGGGGATTATAGAGTCCAGAACGGTCAATGGAAATGGTGTTAGTGGTTTGGTCTTCAAGCTGTTCGATTGAATTACTCTGAGGGATTTCTGGTTGTGAAGATGAACAATAAGAGAAAACAGAACATTTGTTGAGTAAAGGAAGTGTTGATTGAGCAGACAGGAACCGGCAAGCTATCGGAGTTCGTTGAAGCAGCAGCTTCCTCAGCATTTTTGTCGCTTAAACTGTCAAAAAAGCCCCCCCCCCCACAAAAAAAAAAAAAAACACTGTTTTTCCTTTTACCTTTGGAAAGGGCAGGAACTGAAATAGGCATCATATTCATGGCTAGATCATATCATTGTTTTTAATTGAAATCTTAGTCGACAAAAGCAAAGGGGATGTAGCTCACATGGTAGAGCGCTCGCTTAGCATGCGAGAGGTACGGGGATCGATACCCCGCATCTCCAACCTCCTATTTCCTCCTACTTTTTCGATTTCGATTTTAAGATCTGCAGCCAGACCCCAGCACTTTGCTTTTTTGCTATCGCAGTTGTTGGTAATGATCCCATCACCGAAATCATATAAATAGAACAGGAAAGAACTGGCATAAATTGCAATGACAAACACCCAAAAAAAAAAAAAGGCTGCAACAGAGTGAATAATAAAAGGTGGAAAATTGATAAGCAAAGCCAAAATAAGATAAACCCCTATTTAAAAAGAAAAACCCAGAATGACAGATTTTCAGGAAATCTTTCTTTGAGTGAATTATTGAATTGGAAAGGTAAAAAGCTTTGAAGCTGTGTAATGCAATAAATGAGACAGAAATAACCAAAAGTAAAAGCTAAAACTATGGAAGCTGCCATGGAAAAACTCACCATGAGTGGAAAAAAAGAAATAATCCCATAAATATGTTTTGTTATTAAACAAATTTTAATGTATTTGATGAAATAAGTATTTAGAAAATTTTAAATTCAAAATTATATTAAATTATTTTTTAAAATTATCTTATTTTAATATGAAAGCATTAATTTATAATTTTTTAACTTATTTAATAATTATATTTTATCCTTAAAAATTTTAAAATAATTCAATAAATATTTAAAAAATTTTAAAATTATGTATAATAATTTTTTAATTTAATATAAAACATCAATTTTATATATATTTTAAAACTTGTTGCTTCATAATTTTTTATTTAATAAATATTTTATTAGTAAAAAAATTAAATAAAATAGATCGTAGTGATAAATTCCAAGGAAAGAAAAGAATAGGAATTTCATTTCCCCTTTCTCTCAATTCAAGTAAGAGACAATTTAGAAAAGAAAGAAATAGCAGCGAAAAACCGTTCTACCTCCCGAGCTCTTCAAGCCAGCTTAAATGGGTCGGGTTGTTAAAACCCTATATAAACCCCAATACAAAAGCTCTGACAATCCAATGATTAAATCTGCGAATAACCATATCCTACGGCGATGCAGTGACCATGGCGGCGGCGGCGGCGGCGGCGAGGGCGATTAGTGGCTCTGCCTCTGCGTCGAAGGTTAAGCAAGTGAAGTTAGAGCGAGAAAGCGAGCTCAGAATCGAGGTGGGTAATGAAACGCCGCTTAAACTCCGATTACTTAACGGCTCAGCCGAGATTTTCGGTTTCGAATTGGCCTCTGAGATGTGGCTCACTTTCCCTCCTCGCTTCAAATTCGCAGTAAGTTTCAAAGATTCCTTCACCATGAAAAAAAAAAAAAAAAAGAGCCAATCTTGAGCAGGAATATTTATGTTTTAGACTTTTGGCATGCAATTTTAATCTTGTTAAGAACCAAAGTTTGAAAATTTTCAAATTATGTTGGTTGCTGATGATGGGATCATTGAATGGATGATTATTCTGTATATAATTGCATTAAGAACGAATTAAATGGAACTTCAAAAACTTTTATTTGTTATGTAATCTTTATTTTGATGCGTTTTTGGTTTTATAAATTGCTTTAATCGATTCAGGGATTTACATTACAACATGTTGCTGCTTTTGATGCATTGGTCATTTGGTTATAAGGTAAGGTATTAAAAAGAATTTGTTCATGTACAGGTTTTCACTTGGTATGGTGCTACAATTGAGATGGATGGTGCTACTGAAACTGCTTATATGGCAAATGAGGTAACTACATATTTTTGAATCTCAGGTTTTTGATTTAGATACGCGATTTAGTTGTAATGCAAAAGTGAAGGGCAGTTCTCAAATTGTACATAATGATTGCTGATGCTGTTACAATGCTTGATTTGCAGACACCTATGGTTAGTTACATGAATGTACATGCTGTACTAGAAGGACGAAGAAACTGTGCTAAAGCTTCATCACCGAATGATTCTGAGGCATCCCAGGTATTTTATCATTTCTTTCCTGTAACAGAAGTTGTGTACTTGGCATCAGTGGGTGGAGGCATTGAAAATATCATTTTTCCCTTTTGAAGTTTTCACCTAGGTTGCCTGGACTCAGGTCAAATGTGGCTATGTTTCCGACATGGGTATACTCAATCTTTTTCCCAATTTTTTCATATATTTGGAAGATCATATCTCGTGTATATGTCCGAATATGTGTTAGACGAAGCTGTCAGACGCAGGTATTTTAGAGAAAATGAAGAGTTCAATTAGCATAGGTGTTCACATCTAGTTTTTACAAGTATGAGATTTGGTTTTAACTTAAGACAGTTCTGCTTTAGAAGGGTTTTATCTTTCTTAGACTACATTAGCAATTTTATTGTGCTACTATTGTCATACTTCACTTATCATTCATTGTTGATATTAATAATACCCTTACAGGATTTATTTTGGTACCTGTATATTTCCTTTTGCTTTGGTTTCTCTATATTGCATTCTATGTAAGCTAATATAAGTTGTTTACAACTCCATATGACCACTCAAGCGCAGCTTTGTTTTTATGTTAATGTGATATGTTTTGGTAGTCCAGGGACCCAGAGTGATTGTTGTGGGGCCTACAGATTCTGGGAAGAGCACCTTAGCAAGGATTCTTCTTCGTTGGGCAGCTAAACAAGGTTGGAAACCTACCTTTGTGGATTTGGATATAGGCCAAGGATCTATAACAATTCCTGGGTGTATTGCCGCCACACCTATTGAATTGCCCATTGATCCAGTGGAAGGAATTCCTCTTGAGATGCCTCTTGTTTACTTTTTCGGTCATACAACTCCTAGGTAACTAATTTTGATGTTTTCTATTTTTTTGTGGTCATATACTTTCTTTGGATAAAATGCAGACTGATTGACGCATAATGAGAAATTTGGTCTGGCCAAATGCACTTTTGTTGGATGCAATTTTTATTACTAATTATGATATTCATGGATCTTGCTGTTCTGCAGTAATAATGTAGATTTGTATAAAACACTTGTGAATGAGCTTGCTCAAATGCTGGAGACTCAATTTGCTGGTAATGCTGAATCTCTAGCTGCCGGCATGGTTATCAATACTATGGGTTGGATAGAAGGTACAGGCTATGAGTTAGTCAAGTCTGAACCTTCTAGAGATGTAAATGATGATAACAGTTAATAGCTATTTTTGCTTGTATTGATATAAAAAGTATTACTCTCTCTCTCCTTTCTTTTTGGTGTTTCTGAGTGTTCTTGATGTTCTATATCTTACTGTAGTTGCTTCTCCACGCAATTGATACATTCAAGGCCAATTTTGTCCTGGTTTTGGGTAAGGTAATCAACAATATTGCCCTTTTTGTTTGTTTTCTTGTTGTTTTAAGTTCAAACTGAAATTAAGTCTAATTGAGCATTTCTTGAAGCCCATTTTTCTTATGTGTCCAACACAGTTATATTCAATTTTTTCTAAGTTTCCATATTTTTGGAGGGTCATATCTCCATGCCCCTGTCCAAAAATGGGTTGGACATGGGTATTTCAAAAAAACTGAAGAAGTCAGAGCAACATAGCTTGAAGCAACACTTTGATGTTATCTTTTCTTTTATGGTTAAGTTTTCCTTCAGACTTCCAACCCCTAGCGTTTGGCCCAAATGCCATCATCGCCTTAGGAATCATTTCTAAATTAAGAATATGTTGATCTTTCTTGTTTCCTAGTTGTATTTATTTATTAAGTAATCTTCCTAAAACGCTGTGCAGAAAAAACTTTTCAGCATGCTCAAGGCTGCAGCAAAAAGTAAGCCTAATGTAGATGTTGTGGAGCTTCAGAAGTCGGGGGGTGTTGTATCCAGGAATGCAAAGTTTCGTCAGAAGGCTAGGGGTTACAGGATAAGGGTAAATGCAACATTTACAGTTTCTGGATGGATTCTTTTGTTATGTTATCATAGTTTCCTTCCACGTTCATTTCACCGGAGGTTCATTATTTAGTGCTTGTGAGTTGTGACATACTTTTCAAATGAAAAACAGAAGAAAAAGAACATTAAGCATTAAGAATGATAGATGGACAACTTTTATTTTTGTCAGCATCACAAGTTAATGGATGATAGTTTTCATTTCAAGGATCTCTTTGCATTTAAAAGACCAAGTTTATACTTCATTTTGTTTGGTTGGTGATAGTCCAGTTCATTGATGCCTGAAAATCCTGGTTTCTTTCTGTTTTCTATAACTTATTCCTTCATTTAGAAGGCTTTTCTCTTGATTTCATAAACTTTGCGTTTTATTTACATCCTTCTGACAAAGCATGTACTTGCTGTCAACTCTACCAGGAGTACTTTTACGGCGTCACAAATGATATTTCCCCACATTCTAGTATTGCAAACTTTGGCGATCTGCATGTCTATCGAATTGGCAGTGGTCCACAGGCACCAAGATCAGCTTTACCGATTGGTGCAGATCCGGTTGCTAACCCTTTAAGAGTAAGACCTGTGAATATCAACCGGCATTTGCTTCATATGGTTCTTGCTGTTTCATATGCCAAGGAGCCTGATAAAATTTTGTCAAGGTTCGTTATTTATTCTTGAATGTCTCAGCAAATTTATCTTCTTTTCATTTTTATAAATTTCTAGTCTTCAATCAGGCATTGGGAATAACTACTTAGGTTTAATTTGAGTTAAAGAATTAGTGACCAAACCCCTTCGTAGCATAACTACTGTTTTTGAGTGTTCAAATTTATTGCAGCCACAATTTGGCCATTGTATCATTTTGTCTTATGTATAGGGATATTACCGAGACTCGGGTGTGAGTGTTAGGTACAGAGATCTGTTCAACACAGGAAAGTTTCTAAGTTTCTTTTTTTTTTTTTTTTTCCATGAATTTCGAGGGTCATATACCCTTGTTGGAATATGTATCGGGTATGGGTGTTGAACACAATTACTTAAAGAAAAATGAAAAGTTGGAGCAACATAGATTTATAACACACGGCTAGCTCATATGTTTAGGAATTTACACATCTAACAACCTGCTAACCGTAGGATTGCTCATGGATGCATGATCTAGATAAGTATTTGACACACAACAAAGGAATAAAAGGAGGGGGGGGGGGGAACTCTTTCTTGCTTGTTCTGCAACTTACGTTATTCCTTTTTGATGCAGTAACGTTGCTGGCTTTATTTACATCAGTGACATTGATATTCAGAGGTTGGAACCTTGAGCTCTTATAACACTTTACCCATGTTACTTGGACAAGGTGTGAGTGTCAGATATAGATATGTGTCTAACACAGATATTTTCATTTCTTTGTACATTTTTTTTATATATTTTGAGGGTTCTTAGAAGGTCATATCCGCATACCCACATCCAGATATAAGTTGAATACGTGTGTTGAACACAAGCAAAATGAAAATTCAAAGAAACTTAGCAGTTTATGGCAAGTTCTTTTAGCTTTCTTATTATCGATTTCTACTTGGAAACGTTGCAGAAAGAAAATTACATACCTTGCACGGTCAGCTGGGGAACTGCCAAGCAAATATCTTATTGTGGGAACCTTGACCTGGCTTGAAACTTGAAGCATAATTTGATTAAAATATTGTTCTTCGTCTACCTCACCACCCCAAGCTTAGAAAGATTCTGCTTGAATTTCTCAATTTTTTTTATTGAGTTGTAACTTATATTATAGGAGCTGCAATTAAAATGTCCGATGGCCGTGATTTAGCTTCTGTCCAAAGTCTTGGGACCTGTTGTAATCCTAGCCTGTACCTACAATAAGTTTTATGTAATTGTAAAGCGACTGTTATTTATTACTTATCGAATTCCATGCAATCTTTGAAAAACCAGATCGAAATTCAAACCAGTAGAGCCATCAGTTTAATTGGTTGGACCAATCGAACCGGTTAAACTGGATGGTTTAATAAAAGGAAATTTGTTAAGTATTAAATAAGTACTTTTAATATTAATTAAGTACTATATATAGCAAATATTTAATATATTTATGTATTTGATTAATTGGCAGTGTTGGTAATATAAATTGATTCTATTGATTGATTTGATCTGTTTTTTCAACATTATTTTAATGCCACTTTTGAGATTATGGTATTTAAATTGTTATATATTTATATAAATTTTAATTTATTTTAATAATTTATATTTAAATTTGCTCATGAGATAGATCGTGTCATAATTTAAAAAAAATTTTAAATTATATGCTTAAGCCCAAATTTGATCTTTGCCAATGACTCAAATTTATTCTTTACAGTATAATAAATTATTAAAAATTATTTTTATATTAATATTTATATATTTTATAATTAATTTAAATAAAAAATATATTATTTGAATTTATAAGCATAGTTTCAAGTGAGGTGAGCCAGCTGATCAAGAAAAAAAAAATACTTGGACTTAGGCTAACAAATTATTGACTCTTAAATAAATATATTCAAATTATATAAATTTTTATATATTCCGATATTATCAAAAACCTTCACCAACTCACCAATCCAAAAACCAGAGCCCATCCCACCGCCGTTTGCGGATCGACACATATCATTCGGCAGCCAATTAAGTCCATAGATAAAGTGTTTTATTGAGAAAAGAAAAAATAATGAAAAAAGATTAAAAAAATATTATGATTTCAAATAATTAAAAAATTAATAAAAAATAACTATTTTTTCAGTAATTTTTTATTAAAAATTTAAATTACTCGCTTATGCAAAATTAAAAAAAAAACAAATAATATATATTAAAAATTTAGACCCCAGGAGGAAATTTTGTAATAATAATAATTACATTGATTTCATGATTCCTAAGTTCATTATACTTTCATTCCAATTTAAACTTCTTTTTAATCACATTAATTATAAATTGCATACAACTCAAACTTCTTATTATATTATATGATTAAATAATAATGATAACAATGATTAAAAGAACAACGGATAAAAAGCAAAGAAGGAATATCTTTTCTTATATGGAATTGGATAAAGAAAAAAAAAAGCTTATTTATGCATACCTTTTATTTCATCATTTTTTTTTTTTGCTAAATCATTATTATTAAGAATTAATTAACCATGACTAGTGTCAGTTTCAGCTACAAATTCTTTTTCTTTATTTGTTTCATTCACTGTATCCTCTTGTCTAAATCTTCTCGGTTGTTGAAGAATATTGACGACGTTAAAATTTTTGATGTTCTCAACTTTGGAGCCATTGGAGATGGTCAGAAAGATGATTCAAAGGTTTTTTCCCCCTTAATGCTAATGGCTGCAGGTTTACACACACACACACACACACACACACACACACACACACAATCTTTATTTACACTTGAAAGGTGTATGATTTTTAGGTCTTCAAGGATGTGTGGGAAGCTGCTTGCAGTTCTTCAGTTTCTTCACCGATCTTCCTTGTGCCTCCAGGAAAGAAGTTTCTGTTGCAGCCCTTGACTTTCAATGGCGGCGACTGCAAATCAAAAGATTTCACTTTTCAGGCATTTTTCTTTATTTGTATTATGTTTTCGTTACTTTTGGTCATCATGAAATCCATGTCTGTTTCGAACCAAAGTTTCGTTTGATGATAATTTTTATTTTTTGGACATCGGTTTTTCATCATAAATGGATACTAATATATAATTATATGTATATTAAGAATATTGTAAATATTTTTTGGACGGTGAAACCCGTCTTAAGGTCATGCAATTTTATTATATTACAGGGATTCAAGTATGAGTGTGGAGGCTTTTTCATATATTTGGAAGGGTCTTCCAGGTTCATATATTCATATACGTATCTAGATATGAGTTGAATAAAAATATTTAAAAAAATAATAAAAAAATAAAAATTACGTAAAAATTTTATATATATATATATATATATGTACGTATGCATCTATAAGTTTTCTGACGCAATGTTTGCCTTGCGCAGATTGATGGTACTATTATTGCCCCAAGCAATCCTTCTTCATGGAAATGCAAAGGTAAAAAATGCAAAAAATGGATAAACTTTGACCATTTCGATGGCCTCCTCATTCAAGGATCTGGTACCATCAATGGCCAAGGTACGCAATGGTGGAATCTTTCTTGCAAAAGTAATAAAAAGGTAAGGCCATCAAATTTTATTTCATATATATATATATATATATCTATATATTATGTTATCTGAATTTTTTTAAATATTTGTATTCGACACGTACTCTTAAATGAGTATGATATATAAAAAAAATATAAAAAAAATTAAATCTACCCAAACATACTCTCCTCATATACTTACTCTGAGTCCGGGTAATATAATATATATATTTGCTAAGAATATTTGTTGGCTCAAGTTATAGATCAATTTGCTGCTTCTGATCATATATGTTTATTCCTCTATGCTCGCAGCTCTGTCGCAGAAAAGCAACGGTAAGTGAACCTATATCAAGTTTTTTAGTTCTTAAAGATGTTATTCCATTAAACCCTAATTGAATGAGAAATATATCTGCCTTTCTTTAGGGTTTTTCCATATCACACTCGAAGAATGTAAAAATTAGTGGCTTAACCTTTGAAGATAGCCCAAAAATGCACATTGCATTTGAAAGATCTACATCGATTCATGCCACTAGACTTCAAATCACAGCCCCAGGAAACAGCCCCAACACCGACGGCATTCATATCCAACGTTCCACCAACGTTTCCATTGACTACTCAATCATCCAAACAGGTAATATATATATATATATATATATTTAAAACATAAATTTCACTTGCATACAGATTTGAGGACATCGAATTTAGTTTAATTAATTCATAAAATCAAGTTGACTTCTAATAAATTTAGGTTTTGAATTCAAAATTCTATTATAATCATTTATTCTCAAACTACAACTTCTTTATGTATAATTTATCAGGTGATGATTGTATATCAATTGGAGACGGTTCAAAGCACATAAATATTAGCAAGATTGAATGCGGTCCAGGTCATGGAATTAGGTAACAGTTTTTTTTCATACTTTTTAAATGCTATGCCAGGATGATAACTTCCTCTTGTTTGTTTTTATGAGGCTAATTTTTTTTCCACTCCTACGAAGCATTGGAAGCCTTGGGATTAAAGGAAAAACTGAGAAAGTTGAATTTGTTCATGTAAGGGATGTTACTTTCAATAGGACAACAAACGGAGTTAGAATCAAGACGTGGCAGGTAGTTAATTTTATTCATTTGATCAATTAAGTCTATAATTAATACAATCTTATATATATATTAATTATTATATAACTAATTAGCATATTGGAATTTATGTGCTTAGGGAGGACATGGATACGCAAGAAATATAAGATTTGAACGCATAATCTCTCATGATTCAACTCGACCTATCATTATCGATCAATATTATTGTCCTCATCAACATTGCAAGAATAAAGTAAGTGTTTTCGGCAATTATTATAATTTAAGTTACTATCTTTATTAATCCTATCACTTGCCAATCATTTGAGCTAATTTAAACTTAAGGTGCCCTTGAATCGAAACGAGTTAAATTATATAAAAAAATCACAAGTCCGATCAAATTTCAGATTTGAGCTAAGCAAACTTAAAATAAAAGTACCCATGAATCGGATCAAATTGAATTAAAAATAATATTACAAATCCAATCTAACCCTAGACTCATCTGATCTATTGATAGATTTAGCTTAGACTAATGATTCCCCCCCCCTTTTTTTTTTTGCAGACTTCAGCTGTGGAGGTTAGCAATGTTGCCTATAATCAAATAGGTGGGACATCACATAAAGAAGTTGCAGTGGAACTTTCCTGCAGTGAGTCGATTCCATGCCAAAATATCACCATGAAAGACATATATTTGATACATGAAGAAGAAGATGAAACCACTTCATCCTACTGTTTGAATGTTCAAGGGTTTAGAAATGGAAGAGTTCATCCAAATGTAGATTGTTTACAACATGATGAAAACTTATAAGCCTTTAATTTGTTTTTTTTTTAAAAAAAAAAATTTCCAATAACTTTGTATTATTTCATATATATATATATATATATAATAATTTTTTGAGAAATTATTTTATTTTACACTAATAAAGTTTTTAAATTTCGCAAACCAATTAGCTAGGGAATTTTTAATAAAATAAAAAAATAATTTTAAAAAATGGGATATTTTATTAGTCTCTAATAACTTTATATTATTTCATATATATTTATTAATTTTTTTTCAGAAATTATTTTATTTCATAGTAAAGCTTTTAAATTTAGCAAACAGATTAGTTAGGGAATGTTTAAAAAATATAAAAACAATTAATTTAATTTTAAAATAATGGGACATTGTGTTCGTCTCTTAATCTCAATTATGAAATTAAAAAAAAAAAAACTTTGTTATCAATATATTAGAAATAAATTTTTTATTGGAAAATCTTTGGTTGGAATAATCTTCCATCTTTGCTTCTTGTTAGGATAGGTTATTCTTGTACTAAATATATATATATATATATATATATATATAAATACATAAGAAAATAGAAACAAATGCAAAAAAAAATTCCTTATTTCAATTCCTAGTAGTAAAAATATTTATAACTATGCACATATATTTAAAAAAAATATTACAAATTTCTTGGTAGAAAGCAAAACGCAATTAATTATTTTAATTTTAAGAAAATAAAAAGAAAAAAAATCTATAATCTCAGAGCTGACAGGAAATTACTTTTTTGGACAAACAATGTTGTTGAATTTAAATTTAATTAAGAATATTATTATATAAATTAGGAATTTGGACTTGAATCAACCAAAATTCCTGACATCGGCTTGGGCCTTTGACCCATTAAATAAAAACGGTATCGTAAATAAAAATGGTTTGGGCTTTTTCCGGCCATCAAAACAATGAGATTTCATTGCAACATATACAATCTGAGAATCAGTTTAAAACCAGGATCAATGTTAAAAGAACCGCACCATAAGATTTTTTGGCTATTAGTTTAATCGATTTAATCGGTTAAATCAAATTATTTAGTTTAAAAACTTGAATATAAATTCAACAGGGCCTAGGATAACCTTTTCATGGCGTGTAACATTTTCGGTTTGATTCCTGAGAAAGAAATCATGGGAAAGTTAAGGACGTTGTTTACATAAATGTTTTATAAGGATTTTGCTCTCATTTCTTCTTTGGGTTATATTTTTTTCCCCCCTAAAACTATCACTTGGCAATGCTTTATTATCCATGCGAATGCAACTTTCTGTGATGAACCATCCTGATCCTGATCCTTCTTGAGCTGGAACTTCATCACAATTTCTTTCTTTCTTTCTTTCTTTTTTCCTGTTTGGTTCACCAGAAACCCTATAGCAATGTTAGAGACCTTTGTAATACAATAGTTTCTAGCATTTCCTTTACGCTTTTCAGGTTTTTTTTTTTTTTATATATTAAGGATAAAGATTTGTTCTTTTTTCTTTTCTTGAGTTATGCTCGTTTTGACAATATCACTAGGGAAAAGTTGTATTTGCCATTGTAACTCTCTTTTCACAGTTTGGAATTTGGATCATGAGAAGCCACGGGAAAGTTAGAGACTTTCTTATTAATGCAGTAGCTTCTAACACCTTTTTGTGTGTGTGCATATATATATATATATATATATATATATCTATATCAATGTTAAATATTAATCTTTTTCATTTTTCTTTAATCTTGTTGCATTTTTCTTCTTTTAATATATTGTCTTGGAATATTTTATACTGTTTGGTTTGCTAGAAAACAGAAACTAAAAGGAAGACAAGAAAACAAAGAGAATCAGGATTTTTGTTCTGTTCTTGTTCTCCAAGAATGAAAAAAAGTTGTCTCTTTTAATTGTTTTTCACTAACTTTTGCTTTCAATGAAGTGAAAAATTACAGTTTCTTAAGCTAAATAATTGTTCTCATGCACAATTTCCTGGGGTTTTCTTTCTTCATTCCTGCACGCTAATAAGTTTAATGAAAGGATTTTGAGCCTAAATTTTACTAATTTTTGGAAGCACCCACTTATTTGCGGTATTTCTTTTAATATATGTAGGAAAATGCATACAAAATTTATGTCTATTTAGTAACATAGACTGTTTGTTTCCTTCAAAAGAAAGGTAAAAATGAAGGGTTAATTTCTTCATACAACAGTTTTCATCTACTTGCAGGATTGAAGTATGGGTCAATCAATGGGATGTTTTCAAGTGAGTCAATCAACTATGGCTGTCAAAGAACACTCTGGAAAGTTTCATAAGGTGCTTGAGCGTGGATGTCACTGTGTACCCTGGTGTTTTGCTTACAAGATAGCTGCTAGACTTTCACTGCTCGTGCAGCAACTCGATGTTTGATGTGAAACTAAGACTAAGGTTTTCGTTCTTTCACTATGATTTTGCGTCTTTGGTTTATTGTAACGTCACCAAATTCTTTTATAGCACAGTTTTAGATATTTTAGACTGAGTTTGAACTGTGCTTCCTTGTATATAGTCCGTTAAAACAAATTCCACGATCCGGAACTTCTTGCCATCTTCACTTGTTGTTTTCTTCAATGTTTCTTGAAATTCCATCGCTATGTAGAAATGTTTTTTTTTTTTTTTTTTCAGTTCCCACCATTTGATTCCATTATACCGCCTTTTTCAGGACAACGTCTTTGTCATTGTGGTTGCGTCAGTTCAATATCGTGCCTAGGCCAATAAAGCATCTGATGCTTTCTATAAGTTGTCAAACAGCAGGGGACAAATCCAATCCTATGTTTTTTATGGTAAAGCTTACAGTTTCAAGTTAATTTATCTATACTCAATTGTTAAGTGAATATATGAACAGTTTAGCACTTTATAGCCTTTTGGGGGCAACAACAATTTTTGAACTTGTTGATCTAACAGCAGACATTGTAATTTTTTTTTTCAGTTATCAGGGCAGGTGCACCAAAAATAAACTCGGATGCTGTCTTCGAACAGAAGATTTTGATTGCAAGAGCTGTGGGAGAGGAACTTGAGAAGGTAGTATATATTATTTTGATCATTAATGAAAGTAATGATTCATTACTCTGATTAGTAAAAAAAACTCGTTCATCGTTCGTTCTTCTTTTGCAGGCAATGTTCAAGTATGGTTTTGAAATGTTACAGACGCTTATTGTGGATATGGAGCCTGATATTCATGTGAAGAAAGCAATGAATGAGATAACTGCAGGTAATGCCGGAGCTTCCTGGGAAGAAATTCATTTCTGTAGATTGAGCCAGTTGTCATTGAAAGTGGTCTGATGTGTATCAGCGAATAGTATACTATTGAACTATGTTGCTCCAACTCTTTCATTTTTATGTCTGCCACATTTCTGGCTATGGATATAAGGATATAATGCTCTAAGGACCATCTAAATACAAGGAAAAGGTTTAAAAAAATGAACATATATGCGTCAGACATATTCCCGTACCCAAGCATTCGAGTCCGATTAATATGGCTATTGAATTCCAGATGTCATGGTGCATTTTGGTGTACAAAAGTCCATGCTTTTATCCTATAGTTCTGAGAAATGATTCCTTTTCCCTTTTGTGTTTTAATTGTCAAATGACAGCCGCTAGATTGAGGGTGGCAGCAGCTGAAAAGGCTGAAGGAGATAAAATACAGCAGATCAAACGAGCTGAAGGAGAAGCAGAGTCAAAGTATTTGTCAGGACTTGGCATAGCTCGCCAGCGACAGGCAATTGTTGAGGGATTAAGGGGTAGTGTGCTTGCCTTCTGCGAGAATGTTCCAGAAACAACAGCTAAGATGTCATGGAGATGGTGCTGGTCACTCAATACTTTGACATCATGAAAGAGCTTGGAGCATCTTCTAAATCTTCATCTGTTCTCATCCCACACAGACCTGACACAGTGAAGGACACATCTTTGAAGATTCGAGAGGGGCTTGTGCAGGCCCATGCTACTCAGTAGTAGAGTAACATATAGACCTTTGATTCATTGACTTGATGAAAATGTAATGTTTGATCTTTAAATAGATCAGTTCCTAAAACTGAGACAATTATCACAGTTTCTTTCATATGATGAAATATCACCATTCTAGGAAGTGGATACTTGGTGGTTAGCATAGAATATGGTTGCATAACATTGAAAGCAGTATTTAAGATTAAAGAGATAGACCATGAATGAAACTAATGCTGGTTGGTTCTTGTCTGCAATTTGATCTGCCAGACCATCCTAGGCTATTTGATGGTCTAAATTCTCCCTCAATTGGCCAGGGACTACTGCTATGGGTGTTCTAGCATGTTAATAATCCGTTCGTGTTATTTAGACTTTGATGGGCTCGTATTTTCGTATTATATCATGTTTTAGCTATTTTTCCATACCGTGTTCGTTTGATGTCTAAAATTATTATGTCAATCCAAATCTGAGATGGGGTTACTTCAGGCATATCAGCACCAGGAGTAAGCCTCCCATGGCTGAGTTTGAGTGAAATTTAACTTTTGATTAAGAAACAAAACTCCTAATTTATGAACTCAAAATTTTCAACTTAAAAAAAAAATACAGGTTGTTTAGATTGTGAGACATGAATGATAGTTGTTTGATGAATATATTCTGAAATCTAAAATGAAATATGCTGCGAAAAAGAGCCAAAAAAAAGAAAAAGAAACAAAATGTCGGATGCTTTTAGCAAGTCTCATGCATGGAGACTAGTAGGCCACGTGCATTTATGCACAAATTGTGGACAGATTTAAGCATTTTTACAAGTAATAATCTATTCGAATCTTGAAAAAAAAAATTAAAAGAATAAATTTATTTTATGAATGTTATAACTTTAAAAACTTTTGATTCGTGTTCGATATATATTCGGACTAAGTTATACATTCGACATTTCTAGTTACTGTTCTATATTTTCTCATGTATAACAAAGTAAAAACTTCCATAAATATAGCCTTTTTTTCCTTTCAGGAAACAATCAACAATGTCAAAGAATTTTTCAGAAAACTGAATTGGACATCTATAAGTATATATATAGTTTGATCTTTGTCACTTTCCAGGAAAATTACTGATCCTTGAATAGCCTTTGCAGAAATTTTCCAGGATTTTTTTTTTTTTTTTTTTTTACAATGCTAAAAGAAGATAGTAGATCAATGCTACAGGTAAGGCAATAAGCATGCCAAAGATTACCCTGAAAACCAAAACACAAAATCAAACATCATTTTTCAATGGATATGATCAATAATTAAAAAAAAAAAAAAAAAGATAACAGCTTGAAAAACTTTGAAGGTTTATTTGAACTGTTATTGATTACCCTGTGCTCAATATATCAGGATAAATATTGTATTCTTTGGCGAAAACAAATGGAACGATTCCTTGAGGAAGTGCTGCCTGTTTAAACACCGCGTTTAAATTGCAGTCACAAATATATTTGTACAATTAATTGTGATAAATATTAGCATTTGGAATTGAAATTAAGAAAATCAAAAATAGTTGACTAACCTGCACAATTGCCACTCTCAATAATCTGCCTCTAAGACCGAGGGTGGTAGAGGAAGCTGCCATTAGAGCAGGACCAGCCATGAATTTCATGACCATGGCTACTATTGCCATTCGAATGCCACATGCTATTATGCTAGGCCGTGACGCCATGAATAGACCTGTTAAGTGACAGCAGCAGGAGTCAGAATTCATGTTAACAAGGTTCTGATTAACAAGTGTAATGTTTATCATAACTGCGAACATAACAAAGAGTATTGCGATCAATTGCGATGAACATGTTGATGGCTCTCCACAGCCACAGAACTAACATCATAACGTCATATTGTGGTTACTAATTTAACCAAAAAAGGAACTGCAGAAATCGTACCTAAGCTGAACATTGCCATACCAAGACCTCCACTCGATAATATTGATATTGATTTTTCAACAATTGCAGGGAATTTAATGTTCCACCTACAGAAGATTTCAGCCCCCCAATACAGCAAGAAAATT
>JBBYHO010000012.1:4265881-4279613 GCA_038382025.1 Adansonia gregorii
CCAAAAAAAAAATGGCAACCATGCATAATTTTTTTTAAGATAATTTGTTTGTTTTACAGGATAATTTAAGACAGGAACATGTCGAGATCATTCACCTGTCATGCAGTTGGAAAAACAAATCCATGGCTCAATGACATCTTATTGATCAGCTTTCAGACATTAATTTTTTTTCTTTTAATTTCCAAACAAAAACAGTGGACTGAGACAGAATTGAGTGGGTAAAGTAACAAGTATTATTTTCCCCAAACTACAGAAGAATCCAGATAGGAATTTCTTGTGCTACCCTACAGCATGAAATTAAATAATAAAATTATATTTCATTCCATAGGAAACTCAGTCAATAGCTTCGTGTGGGGAACAAACTCAATTCTGCCCGCATGTTACCCACAAATGAGGTCACCTCTCCCAAAATGATGTCACTTTGATTCAAAGTAAGTATCGGATATAAGTACGAGTATAATATAGATATATTTAATTTTTTAAAAATTTTTTATGTATTTGAGAGATCGTATTTTAATATTTATATTTAAATATATATCAGACATAAATATTAAAAATAAATATTTTTTAAAAAATAAAGAATACGGTAACATAATTATTATTCACGAGGTTTAGATGTTTTAAAAAAACCACATAGCAAATTTGTTTGAAAAATTTTGCTTTGATCATTCGAATACCATAGTCGAGCAGTCGATTCATATTATCAGTAAGTTCATAAATATATTCATTTAAGCATTACCTTTTAAGATAAAGTTTTTAAGCATTCATTTTTTTAATTAAATGGTTAAACTATTATAATTTTAAGTTAATTTTTCAAAATGTCTTGTCTAAATTCCTTTTTTCTCCAAATTTATTTATTTTTATCAATTTCATTAATCATTTTCATGTACAATAATTTATAAAAGGATAATACCTTTTCTCTAAAGGACAAACCAACTTTGTGAAGCAAATTTGGAAATGAATAAATAATTCTTTTATATAATATTTAGGGTGGCAAAACAGTATTTGAAGACCTATAATTTGTATGGACATTGCAAATCTGTCTTAATTGCTCATAGATATCATCTACACACTTGTCTTCAATTTGAGAATAATATATAGTTATACAATCAGCGTTGTCGGTATCGTACTAGTATCAATTATATTAGTTAATATGTATCAGTTTTGACATATAACGGTATCGGTGATAGTTAGCATCGTTTCAGTGTTGGTTTCGATCTTGTTTCGGTAGTACCGGCCAAAAATAGCTATATTGACTAGTACATAATATAAGCTTGTAAAAAAAAATTAAACCAATACTAATCTTAAATCTGATGAATATTATACATAATTATTCATAAATTTGATGAATCTTAGATATAATTACTCATAAATTTAATGATTATTAAAAAATTTTAACTTTACTATTTAACCGATATTGGTTTTTTTATATTTGATAAAATTTTTTATAAAATATTATATAATTGATGAATATTTAATATATAAAAGTTATTTAATCTCATTTATTTCATATTTGAAAATATTTTTCATATATATAAATTAAAAATATTCAAACTCCGATAAAACAAAAATAATATACCGAAATATATTGGTATCGGTATATATCTGTACTAGAATAAAAATGATACGCTTATTGGTGTGAAACTGACTACATTGTATACCTCAGTAACGAAACATAATCACTCCAAATTTGACAATTAAGCACATTATATATATATATGAAGACTCGTTACTCCCTATAGGTCAAGCAGGCATAGAATTAAGGAAAAAGCGGCAGAGGAAAGAAAAACAAAGAAGAACAAACTAATAATCGAGGTTAAGAAGAGATTCGATTTGGAAATGATGATGGTTGAGGGCAATGAACAGTACGTCCTAGGGCTAGGAAGACGCCGCGGCAGGTGCTCAGCTGATGATGATGGTGGGGACGTCGTCGGAGTTGAAGCAGCAGCAGCAAGGTGTGTCAAAAGAAGGCGAAGAGATCATCATCAAGCGGCTGATTATGCCTCGGTTGCGCTTGACTCTGATAATAATATTGACAATCAAGGTCATCAGCAACAAAATGATCAAACCAATTCTGCTACCACTGTGAAAAGAAGTTCAAGGTTTCGCGGAGTTAGCAGGTACCTTTCTAGTATTATGAGATTGTTTGATGGTTTCAATTAAATATTCAAGCAATTAGATGCTTGATATAATATTAGAATTCAAATTCTATTATATTTTTATTTTATGTTATTTATATCTAGTATTTATTTTGAGTTTATCTTTTTACCTATTTATCAATTGATTTTAAATAAAATAACTAATATTCTGTCACTAGGTTTCATTTTTGTTAATACTGAATGTTTTTCCTGTTTGTTATCCATCCCAAGTTTACCACGTTAATCTGACGATATCGAAATGAAATTGGGCAGGCATAGATGGACTGGCCGGTATGAAGCCCACTTGTGGGATAAGTTTTCTTGGAATGTTACACAGAAGAAGAAAGGCAAACAAGGTAATAATAAACTGTCTTTCTTCGTTAGGAAAGGCAATGGATACTTAGTTACTAAAAGTAAAATATCCGATATTACTTGATTGAATTTTTATGAATTTAGAAATTACAAATTTGAATGTTATTAGATTTATTATCCATAATAGATTCAAATAAAAATTTTTAGCTATTTAATATTCGAATTCATATTTGGTTTTAACTTGAATAATATCGAATATCTAAATCTGTTATTTAAATTCATTTTATTTATCTATATAATAAATTCGAATATTTGACTCCGATTGTCATTTATATATTCAATTCTTGTTTAATTATGATTTAATGAATTTATATATTTAACGACATTCTAACAAATATTATTATCTAAATTTAATGTCGATTCAAATATTGAACGAATAATGAATACATTCAGATTTCATATAATTAAATGGATTTCGATACATATATTTTAAAAATTACAAACACTCAGTTCTGTTGCAATCCTTAATCTATGTAGTATTTCCCCTTCCTTTCATTATAATTTTGAATTGAGGATATACTTACATGTTGCAAAATTTTATGTTCTTTTCATTCCTGTGGTGGAAATCGACTCTTGGGATCGATCATACAGTTTATCTTGGTGAGTGCATACCTTAACTACTAAGTCTAAGTCTAAGTTTATTTGATTTATTTATTTATTTTTTGTAAATCTACATTAACCCCAAAAACTCTTTGAATACTAAATGTTCGAAATGAAAATATATCTCTTTTTTTTTTATTCCTGAAATTTTTCAGGAGCTTATGATGATGAACAAGCCGCTGCAAGAGCTTATGATTTAGCTGCACTTAAGTATTGGGGGACATCCACTGTCACCAATTTTCCTGTATGTATCTCATACTCTGATTTAACGATTCGTCTAATCTATGCTGCTATGATTCGAAGGTGAGTATCGGATTATACGGTTATACATTCGATACAGATATATTTTTTTTAAGTTTTTTCATATATTTAAAAAATTATACCTCAACTCATCCAAAATAAAAAAAAATTATATTCTATATCTATATTCGAATATGTATCAAATATAAATATTTTTAATAAAATGAAAGATTGAAATAATATATATAGTATCTATGCAGATATCAGATTATGAAAAAGAGATTGAAATAATGCAAAATGTCACAAAAGAAGAGTACTTGGCCTCCTTAAGAAGGTAAGGCTTTATCTATCAAATCATAAACTGATATAGTTATTTATAAGTTCGACTTTGTTACATTAATAACGAAATTTTTCTAATTGTACAAGAAAGATAAAGATCATCAATATTTTATTGTCTTTTTTAAATATACTTTAAAAAATATTTTTTATCCTCCTAATCTCGTTTGCAAAGTCTAAAAGTTTCACCGACGATATCTTTATGGAATAACATCAATTGGAATTTTTTTCTTTTTAAACAGAAAGAGCAGTGGGTTTTCAAGAGGTGTATCCAAATACAGGGGAGTTGCAAAGTACTTTTTCTTGATAATATGATTATTATGTAATAACTATGTGTATTTTTTTTTTTTTAATTTCAAAGCTCAAAGAACTAAAGATTTGTTTGGATAAAACATGCAGGCACCATCACAATGGAAGATGGGAAGCAAGAATTGGGAGGGTCTTTGGGAACAAATATCTCTACCTTGGCACTTACAGTGAGTTTCATACTTTCCTGTATTTTTTAAAAATATTGCAACCCTTTTAGCCATAGATAAAAAAAGATACAAACTAGTATACTTACAAGTCATCATGCCCCTTATGCAATGAACGACACACACATTATCCCACGAGGGTTAGCTAACTTAGAAAACCCGTTCTCAGTTTCGGATTGTACGCTTCAACTTGCCTGCATGAAGCTAGTATCGCCACACTATGGGAGCTGGCTGAAATCGTTACCTTAACCGTCAAGGATGGGATGCCGAAGGGAGCTATTAATTAAAAGAGTTTCCATGTGCCTAAACAACACATTTTTATCTCATTTTGCAGGCTCCCAAGAGGAGGCAGCTAGAGCTTACGACATTGCAGCAATTGAATATCGAGGCATCAATGCTGTGACCAACTTTGATTTGAGTAATTATATCAGATGGCTAAAGCCTGGAACAAATTATCTAGTTGCTGCTAATGAATCACCGGCAACGGCTGAACCTGAACCAGTAGGTCCAGCACCCTTAGCAACCAGCTGGAGTCCAAAGGTCGAGGAATCTAAGCCCATATTCAACCACTTTTTTGCTCCAGATTACGTGAACTATTCACCAAATCAAGAACTTCATGAAACCAAAATCCATGTTAACTCAAACAACAACAACAACAAGTCTTCATCATCACGTACTGCACTTAGCTTGCTCCTTCGATCTTCCATGTTTCGAGAACTGGTAGAAAAGAATATCATTGCAAATGTGTCTGAAGATGACGAAAGCGGTAGTGCTGATGCAGATGATGAACCAAAGAACCAACAAGAAGGAACGGATGATGATGAGTCAGGTGGGCTATTTTATGATGGAAATTGGTACTGACTCCCCCTCCCCCCCTTTTTTTTGCTCTTCTGGTAATAAAGATAGCATAGAATTGCAGGAAAGAGAGCTCCCTTTCATTTCATCATCTACCAAAAAAACAACACCAAGAACCTAATGTGTAGAATTTGTTTCTACGAGGGATTCGGACGTGAGTTTCAGATATAATTATATAATATTTGTGAAAGATCATATATTTTTATCTGTATCCAAATATGCATCGGAGATAGATATCACACACCAATACAACAAAATAAAATGAAAAGTTAGAGGATTTAGAAAGATAAGAAAATAGCTACTTTTATACTGTGAATATATATAACTAATAAATCTGCAATGTTGTAAATTATAACTAGCTAAAATTGAGGATGAATTACTTGTAAAATATACAGTTTCTTGTAAAAAAGAAATTGAGTGGTGCAATTTTTGAAGGGAGAGGAATATAGGATAATATACTCCCTCTTGTACTGTAAAAATACTCTTGGTATATAATTTGTCTTATTAATTTATATGTCTTCTTCATCACCACAAAATAGGGATGATCAAATAACCTCTGAAATAAGGATGCGATACCCTGAGGTTGAAGGGATCGAATTTCTCCTTGGAACACACGAACCAAAGATATGAACTGGGCCAAATAGAACAGTATAATAATAAATTCGCCATAATAAAATGTAACATGTGTCGTCAAACGGCATTTATTTGTAGATTAATGGATAGCTAATAAAATGACTAATTTATTATTATAATTTTTGATAGGATAAATATGCAAATTCGTATTTAAATTATATTGATTTCATAATTTGATATTTTAAAAAAATTGATATTTAAGTATATAAAATTTACTTTGGTCACACATATTAGTCTAAAGATTGATGGTAATGATACGTTATTTTTTCAGACTAATAAAATTACGACAAATGGCATTTCTAACTCATCAGTAATGCCACATCAGAATTTTTAAAATTTTTTGAATTAAAAATAAATAAAAATAAAAATTTTCTTAAATGCTAAAAAAAATGTCATGTGTCATTTTTTTTGTCAGAAAAATAGCACGTTATAAACAGTTAAGCTTTGGATTAATGTGTGTTAACGAAAGAAATTTTAAATACATGATTGTGAAATTTTTCATGAAGTATCAAATCGCAAAAAGTAATTTAGTTTAGGGGTAATTGGTATATTAACCATTTTTAATAAGATCAAATAATGTGTCCAAGGTTAAGACTAACGTGATAATTAGCAAAGTTTAGGGACTATAGGTAAAATTTACTCTTTTTGTTACGCTTTAAAATTTAGGACTAAAATGATATATTATGAAGTTTAGCAACCATGAATATAATTTATTATTTTTAAAAATTACATTAACATAATGAAATGTATAGCGAAAAGGATGATTAAATACAATTGTCACGTTCATACTTCAGATTAATAATTTCAATTTATATAAAACTTATTAGCATTATATATTTTTCACCAATATTTTAATGAATGCAAAAACCATGAATAAAATTTTTGATATTTTCATCTTAAAAGTTCTCATAGATCGATTCAGATAATAGTCCTAATTTTATCCAAGCTCGATCCTTAAACATACCAACTTTTTTCTATCAAGCATCAATGATAAAACAAATATGTTCTTTTAGGTCTGAACAAACCAAAATTTTTGTTTGTTTTAACGCAATCAAGTTTTATGGGTATCTTTAAATTAAAATACTAAAAAAAAAAAACTCTTGAATTATGCTATTTTTGAAGCAAAACTCTACACTTTTGTTGTATTTAAATAAATCTTATTTTTTATTTTGTATCCAAATAATCTTTACTTCAAATGAAAAAAAATAATTTATGTTAAGAGTTATTCTATTCCAAATTAAATATTTTTATTTAAATTAAAATTAAAATTCATAAATTTATTTGAATGTAAATTAGAAATTAAAAACTTATTTTGATATAATAAAAAATAAAAACTTTTAATTATTTTGCAATCTCTATTCTTACTCTAATGTACGGAAAATTACTTTTCATTGCAAATTGTGCAAGAAAATAAATCTTAGAGGACGATTTAGCAATTTCACAAAAAAAAAAGGGTTCGACGCCGATGACGGATCTCATCTAAACTCTGCCTTCTGAAATCAAACGCCTCCGTAACAGAAACCACAATTTCCCAAATTCCGTTTTTTAAACTTCAAATTCCCAAATTCAGATCTTAATTGCTCCAATAATTAAAAAAAATGGATGTCCAAAATGTACGGATTCGAAGCTATGACATTCAACATCCACAATGGTTACTTGGAAGCGATCGTGAAAGGTTACAGGGCGGGACTCTTAACCGCCGCCGATTACAACAATCTTTGCCAGTGCGAAACCCTTGACGATATCAAGATTGCACCTCTCCGCTACCGAGTCCGGCCCTTATCTGCAAAGCGGTATCCTTTTCTTTAAGATTCTTCTTATTGATGATTTTCAATTTAGTTGCTTTTTTCAATTTCAAATATACTATGATCATTCATTGATTTTTGTTTGAAATGAATTGAAATTGGTATTAGTTATACATTTAGAGAGTTAATTTAAAGCACACCTTGTTAAAAAAATGTTATTTATTGAGGAGTTGTTTTTAATTTTTACTCTTTTTGCTTTTTTATTTAATTTTGATTGTAATATTTGCTGATGCTTTGCAGAACCATCACCATTGCATACGACCACGATTGTAGAGAAATGCACTCTTAAGCTTGTTGATGAGTATAAGCATATGCTCTGGCAAGCTACCGAGCCATTGTCCACCTTCTTAGAGTATATCACGTATGTAAATAATTGCTTGATACTTGTTGAATGTCCTGCTGTTAGATGTAGCCATGGCATGATTGATGTCCCATTTGTGATCTTGCTTTGATTTAATTTCATATTAGCAGTGTGCAGCTTTCTGTGTAAGATTAGTTTTTTTTTAGAACTGGGCATAAATTCCTTGGTGTTAATGACTTAATTCAGTAACATCCGAGCACCGGTGGTATGAATTTTGTAATTCCTTATGCCGCTTATATGTTTTTGTTAGTTACTAGGGGAGAGACCAATCTGATCGTATATTCCTAAAGTTAGACAGGGTTATTTGTTTCCAACATCACATCATCCTGTAAATCCATTTTAGGGCTTGGATGGTTGTGCTTTTTGAGTTGCCCTACGGGTATATGGAAAACTATCTGTTTAGATGGTGGGGTGATATAGTTTGATTAACGGATTTTTGTGGGATTAGTTACTATTAGAGAAAAACTAACATTTTGATTGCTCCATTCAGATATGGTCACATGATAGACAATGTTGTCTTGATTGTTACTGGAACCTTGCATGAGAGAGATGTTCAGGAGCTTTTGGAGAAGTGTCATCCTTTGGGCATGTTTGACAGGTAATCTAAGCCCTAAATTGAGATAAGGTTATTATCTGACCTCTGATAATATATATGCTCACTTTTCTTATGTCGCTGCTTCAGCATTGCAACCCTGGCAGTTGCTCAGAACATGCGTGAACTCTACAGATTGGTTCTTGTTGACACTCCACTGGCGCCATGCTTCTCTGAGTGTATTACCTCTGAGGTACTAAGTTCTAACTACTTTTCTGTTATTGTTCCACCATATTAATTTAGTCTTTGATTCATTGTCTGTTTGTCTCTCTCTATCTATAATCATGTGCGTCAGATTGTTACTGGCTATGCTGGAGTAATGTAATTGTTGAATGATTTCATTTTCTAAACCTTTGATTCCTGGATCTCTCATCTGGTTTTTTCTCCAGGACCTTGATGACATGAACATCGAAATTATGAGGAACACTCTCTACAAAGCATACTTGAAGATTTTTACAAGTTTTGTCAGGTAAGGTTGGGATACAGAAGAAAAGGTGGCGTTTCTTTTTGCGGTTGCTAGTTGTTGTCATTTCCTATTGCCTTGTTAAGTTAAACATTCTATTTTCATATAGAAACTTGGTGATGCGACTGCAGAGATCATGTCTGACCTCCTAGCTTTTGAGGCTGATAGAAGGGCTGTAAATATTACAATTAACAGGTACTATTACTTATGAAAAGGGTTTACTTCCTAAAGGTTCTTGAATCTTGATACTTTCTTGGTATGGATTTTCGAAGGAACCTGTTTGGTGTGGTTTACCTTTCTGCAGCATCGGCACTGAACTTACTCGTGATGATCGTAGGAAACTCTATTCCAATTTCGGTCTGCTGTAAGCACTTTCACTCTATCGACTTGATATGCCTTCTTACTTCTGGTATTAGATGTTTTCGGAGTGCTGACCTCTGACAATGCCACTTCATGTTAAACAGTTATCCCTATGGTCACGAGGAACTTGCTGTCTGTGAGGATATTGACCAGGTTTGTTTCACATGTTATGCCTTTGCTTAAAGGAAGTTCTTTCTAGCACTTAATCTTTTGCTCGGATTGTAGGTTCGTGCTGTGATGGAAAAATATCCTCCCTAACCATCAATCTTCTCTAAATTATCAGACGGAGAAAGCCAGATGATTGACAAGGCATTTTACGAGGAGGAAGTGAAAAGGCTTTGCTTAGCTTTCGAGCAACAGGTTTGTACTCAAGTTCTCACTTCATAGGAATCAACTATGGCTGTAACAATGGTAAACAAAGAAAAGAACGGCATTGACGTATGCTTGATTTTGTTTCTGTTTTTCCCTCTTTTCTTCATCAATGCACTCCCTGTATTGAGTTTTCTGTTATTTGCTTGCCTTGGTCGATGATGATGCACAGTTCCATTACGGTGTTTTCTTCGCATACATGAGATTAAGGGAGCAGGAGATCAGGAACCTGATGTGGATCTCTGAATGTGTGGCTCAAAACCAGAAATCTAGGGTTCATGAAAGTGTTGTCTTTATATTTTAGGAATACCTATGGCATTGCCTTTTGCTTGATCAGCTATACATTATGTTTCCTCTCCCAAATTCTTCACCCATATTTTCACGGCGGTTCTTTAGCTGCTCTATTTCCAACTATTTGTGTGTTAAAGAATAAATTCCTTTACACATGTATGTTTTATTTGTTAATAGAGGATAAAATTAGACCGGCAATCCGTGTATTCAAGCATTTTTTATTTTATCTTAATCTTGTACGAGGTAAATTTTTGATACATTAATAATCCGTGTTGTATAGATTTTAACACATTTATCATATTTTTGTTTTTTTTTTCACGTCGTGTTTAAAATTGTCGGGCCTAGATAAAAATGTTGGATTCAGATTGACTGATTGCATTATTGAGGTTGTTTCAGTATTTTAATTATGGAATTTCTAGGAAATTTCCTGTTCAGTTTGATTAAGTTTCTTTTTGTTAAATATATAATCATATGGCATGCGAGGATTTTTTTTTTTTTTTTAAGAACAGTCTAGCATTAAAACTCAAGATAAATTATGGGATAATTGCCATAAATAGCAGTCACAATGCGATAGTATTGTCCTTTTTTCAATTTCAACTTTTTTTTCTATATTTATAATTGATATTTATTGTAATCGATAATAATAGCGATTATTATGTTTGCAATAGCAATAAGCACGATGTGACCTAAAACGTGTCCATTCTAGCAATTTAAATCTTAATTGTATGTATATGAATATAGCATTTGATTAATATCTACTTATAAGCACTAATTAAGAATTATTTCATTATGTTTGTGGAAAAGATTTTTTGCATTTAATATATTATTTTTTACTTAATTGAAGAATAAATAATGCATTATTATATTTTCTTTCTATAAATATTAAATTAAATACCTCAAAATTAACATATAACTTTATTTAAGTATAAAAAAGTTTGAAAAATATATAAACTATTGAATATAAATTATATAATATTACTTAATTATTTAATTATTAAAATTATATAAATTTTATTTCATATGTATTGTATAATTTAAATAATATCATTAAATATTTTATTACTTAGTAATACTGCGACCTATTACCATCTAATATACAATTATACAAAATATTATCATATTAAAATAATACAATATTAAAATAGAATATTGTGTTTTTAAATTAATATTAAAGTGTAAAAATTAAAGAAAATAGATAACGAAGCGTCCCGCCATTTGAAACGAACTTCACCGAGACGTTGAAAAGTGCAAGGAAGCTCCTCCAATTTTTGAATCGAAAATTCAGAAGATAAAGAAAAATGGCGGACAAGCCACCAGCTTCACCACCGCAATTATCAACGACGGTGGCGACTATGACGACAACGAAGATTACCGATTTGGATGAAGACACATTTGCTCATTGCGCTACCCACCTTAGCCTTCAAGACATCTCAAACCTCGCCACGACCTCCAAATCTCTCAAAAACTTCGCTTACTCCGACTCTATCTGGCTCGACCGCTTCAGGTTTCTTTTTTCTAAAATGTTGATATAATTTGCTTCCAGAAAAAAGAAAAAAAAAGAAACAAGGTTATTCCTTTTAGGATTCTTTAGCCGAGTTTAGGATTCTTAATTAATAAACAGAACTTCTATTTTGGGGCAATGTTTCTTGGTTCGAATTTCATTTTCTTTATTTCTTAGTAAAATTGTAACAAAAAATTTGATTGAATTTAATGATCTTAGTAGAAACTGTAATAAAGAAAATCAAGAATTGATGAATATATCCATTTCCCCCCTTTATTGGGTGGATTTAAAAAAAAAATTATTGTATTTGATTGAATTAGGGAGCGTTGGCCGCTAAAATTGCTATCCAGCACTTCAGGAGTGAGGAAGGCCTATTTGAATTGGCGTACGGCATTGCATCAGTTTAAATTTTTTGATCCTTTTGGTGCAGACTTGTTGGCTGTAGGTTTGAATTCAGTCGACAATATACTTCTCGATAAGAATGATATAATCTTTTCTCAAGTATGACCCTTCAGTTTTCTTCATGTTTTTAACTCTCTGATGCTTTGCATTTGATGATATGATTGTCATCGGAAAGCTTACTTAAGTTTGTTTACTTAGGGTCGTATGATAAAAATGTTCAATATCAGCAGCATTTTGAGTGGAACTGGAGGCTCATATGTTACAATGCTTGATCTTCCCGCAAGAGTTACATGCATGAGGTGAGACAGTCTGATTTATATCCTTGCATAATTGACATTTTCTTAGTTCAATGCCGGCATGTTTGACCAAATTGCATTTATAATACAGAGCATGATTTTCTTGTTTATAAAGTG
Source organism: Adansonia gregorii (assembly GCA_038382025.1). NCBI lineage: Eukaryota > Viridiplantae > Streptophyta > Magnoliopsida > Malvales > Malvaceae > Adansonia > Adansonia gregorii. Next base: position 4,278,086 of record JBBYHO010000012.1, read on the forward strand.
GTGATGTGCTTGTGACATTTTGATTTGCAATTTTGGTATACTCTATATCGTTCTGATTTTTCATTTTTCTTTAAGTATTCATATTCAACATCCGTGTCCTTTACATTTTTTGACATGGCTGTGGAGAGGGATATGATTTTCTGAAAACCCTTCAAATACATAGAAAAGTTTCAGAAAAAATCGACCATACCCATGTCGGACACACCTGTATCTGACACTAACATACGAGTTCAAGTAACATAGGGTATACTTATTTACATCAGAAGTGTTTCTAGGGCACTAGGCATAAAAATGAGGGCTATGTCCATACGCAAAAGCCAGAGCTGTTTTTAATTTATGAGATGATTGTTATGCAGATTGTTTCCTCGCAATGAAACTACTTTAGTTCAAAGCGAGATGCACGCAGAAGAAAATATTTTGGTAACCTCAAGTTATGATGGCTCAATTCGTTTATGGTGGCAGGTACTACGCCAAGCATTTTTGTGCTTTTGTCGTTTCAAAATAGTTGTATTTTTAACCTTGCCTTTATTCGTTGCATTGAGCAGTATGGCATAGATTTTATAAGGAATTCCTGTTGGTTGTTCGTTATTATCATTTATGTGCTTGCATTTACGAATAAGTATGCTAAGCCTATGTTTTTATCGGCCTCTGCTAATTGCTAAAATATTCTGGTTGCATGCTTTGTTTTGTAGGATGCTTGGAAACGTCACTTTAGACTTCGTAACGCTGCTGTTCTTACCTTGTCAGATAAATTATTAGGTAATGGTGGCGTCAAAGTATTGGCAAGTGGTGCAAAAGATGGTACTATTTGCCTCTGGACCGTTAGCTCTAGCGATAGACATGGCGGACGACCTTTAAAGGGCATACTTTTTGGGGATGACAAACCTGTTAAATGGATGTCAGTTGCTGGGTATGAATCTTTTTCTTCAAAAGAAATCAGCTTTTTTTCTCCCTTGTTAAAACAAACATTAAGAAAGTTTGAGTTTTATATTCTTTATGCTTGATTATAGCTATAATCAATAGTTGATTTTCCCAACATTTTCCAGGAACGAACCTTCCACTTTGGTGACTATGTCAAAGGATTCTATGGTATCTTTTTCACTTTTCTTGTTGAATATTTGTTTTTAGTGTCCTCTGATTTCTAATTTTCATGTTTATACTCACTCTAACTGTTAATAGTACTACTTCACCATTCTGGGGCTAACAGGTGAGAGTTTGGGACACAAGTAAATCACCAGCTTTTGCTTCTTACTGTTGTGCGGGAATGACGTCTGTGCGTGGTGCACCTGTGGACATGAAATGCCATGAAAACTTGGTCTATGTTGCTGCTGGATCTTCTGTTGTAGCAGTTGATTTGAGAATAATGCGAATTGTTTGCACTGCAGCAAGATGTCGACCAAAAATATTCTCCTTCGAAATTTTGCCCTCCAAATCTTTGATCTGCACTGGTGGATTGAAAAAGTAAAATATTTTCCAACGATGAAATCCATTACATTTATTTCTCTTTATCATAGTATGAGTAAAGCTA
>JBBYHO010000012.1:4303913-4320760 GCA_038382025.1 Adansonia gregorii
AGGTCACCTCTAAACCAAGCCTCATTTCGCCCTGTAGAAACCCAAAGCTCCCAGTGTAATGATATTAGCCATTGGTGTTTCAAATGTTATTTTTTTTTCTCTTTTGTTTTAGGAAATCTGAATAGCTTGTCTTCCTTGTGAATTGGGTTCCCCCCAACCCTTTTTCTCTCCCCCTCTTTGTTTTTGTCTGACAGCTGTAACATATTCTGGAACTTTGTGAGAAGAAAAATTCTCGAAACCCAACTCAGCCTTGTGTTTATCAAGAAAAAAATTACAAAAAACAAATTTTACGTGCTTATCTTATTCTTATTTATTTATTGATTTATCCTCCCCATTTCAAATTTGAAAACCGTTTTAACCCTCCTTGGCTCCTTCCTCTCGATTTCAACTCCCCATATTATTGTTAAGTTAAGCCTGCGTCTTACTCTCTCTTTCTTTGACTGGCTCGATCACACCCCACATTTCCCTTGACCAAATGACTCTGCATTTTTAACCCCTTGTTGTTTTCTTTCAGACATTTCATCAAATAGGTTTCTCATTTTTCCTCTCAAACATGGATGAACAATCCCCAAAAAATGTAAATCTTGAAACTTTTCCTGTCACCAACACTGTCAAAGACATTTGCTTGAATAATAACAGTGGTAGCATTTCTTGGTCTGATTCTAGTGCTAGTTCTAGCAATAACGGAATTAGTAGTAGTAGTAACAGTTGTTCGCAGGATGTTAACTTCAATAAGAATGGTGTTAGCATTAGTTTATGTAGTTGTATTTCTAAATCAGCTAGTGAAATTAGTTTTATTAAGAATGACAATTCTGTTACTACCGATTGTGAAGAGAGTGAAAAGAGTAGCCTTGATGCAAATGAGTGTAGTAGTTTTAAGAGCTTTTGTCCATCAAAGCCTCATAAAGGAAATGATATAAGATGGGATGCAATACAGTATGTTAAGGGTAGAGATGGGGACTTAGGGTTAGCTCCTTTTAGGTTGTTGAAAAAGTTGGGGTGCGGAGATATAGTGAGTGTTTATTTAGCTGAATTAAGAGGGATGGGATGTTTGTTTTGAATAAAGGTTATGGATAGAGAGATGTTAGCTGGGAGGAAGAAGTAGATGAGAGCACAAACTGAGAGTTGAGTTTGTTAGATCATCTATTTTTACCAACCCTTTACTCACATTTTGAGACACAGAAGTTTTCTTGCTTTTTGATGGAGTTTTGCAGTGCTGGGGATCTTCATATTCTCCGGCAATGACAGCTGGCTAGCATTTCTCGGAACCAGATGCCCGGTCAGTTTCTAACCTTTTAAGGTTAATACGTTTTATTTAGGTTGCTGGTTTGGCCACCTTTTGTCCTAAATTTAGCTGCTTCTTGACCAAAAAGTAATAGTAACAGTTAGAAAAATGGTATTAAGGTACTGCCTTGAAAATAGGAGAAGTTATTCAGGACGTTTGATACCAAGGTATTTGGATAATTTGTGCTGAACCAGAGTTTGGAGAGGATAATCCGTGGGATAGAAAATAGTTTGCATCAATTTTTAATTCAACTTTTGTTCTTCATGATAATTTTTATGTGGATGCAAGACCAAACTACCTCCTTCCATCCTCACTGTAGTTTACCATTTTTCACTGGAAAAGTTGCACAAAAGTATGATTCGGTTGGCAATTCAAATTTCCATATGTCCATTATGCTTGGTCAATGTCATATCTGTCGATTTGATTATAATTATCTCCATGGAATGTATTAGAGGTGTGGTAAGTTTTCTGATAAAATTTCTTTGTTCTTGCAAGTTTTATGCTTCGGAAGTTCTTCTAGCCCTCAAGTATCTACATATGATGGGTGTGGTGTACAGGGATTTAAAGCCTGAAAATGTTTTGGTGAGGGAGGATGGCCATATCATGCTATCTAATTTTGATTTGTCATTGCGATATTTTGTCAATCCTACTCCTGTGCAGTCCAGTTCTGAGCCATTATGTAGAATTGCTTCATACTGTATTCAGCCAGCCTGAATTGATCCAGCCTGCAAACTACCGGTATGCAGAAGTTTAATAGTCTTTGCCAACAATCATCAAGAGGAAGAAGGAAGCAACCAGTTAGTGCCTGCTTGTCTGCAGCCATCGTGCTTTAAGCCTCGTTTTCTCGTTCCCAAAATAGCAAAGGTGAAAAGTGAGAGAACAAATTTGGTGAATTTAGATTCATTTCCTGTACTCATTGCAGAGCCAACCAGTGCCCGCTCCATGTCATTTGTTGGGACCCATGAATATTTAGCTCCTGAGATAATAAGAGGCGATGCGTCATGGGAATGCTGTTAATTAATGGACATTTGGTGTTTTCTTATATGAATTACTGACGGGAAGGACTCCATTTAAAGGCAATGGCAATCGAGAGACATTATTCAATGTTGTTGGTTAGTCCCTAAAATTTCTAGAAGGATCTTCGATCAATTTTGCCGCAAATGATTTAATCCGTGGTCTACTCGTGAAGGACCCTTAAAAGAGATTAGGCTTCAAAAGAGTTGCCATAGAGATCAAGCAACATCCTTTCTTTGAAAGTGTTAATTAGGCTCTCATTCGTGGTACACATCTTCCGAAAATCCCTAAACCCATTGATATCTCATTTCTAAACCAAGCATTTAAGTCATCATTACCTTCAAATGATAAGGGAGCCACTGACTCAGACAGGTCATCTGGTCCTTATTTAGATTTTGAGTTCTTCTGAATTTTTTGCAGGAACCTATAGCAGTTATTCTTGAGGTTGTTAGTTAGATTGTTGATGTGTATACATGTTCTTAATGAAAAATCTTATTTGCTTTACCGGATGACTTACCTTTTTTTTCCCCTAATGCATCAAATGTAAATGTCTTACTCTTATGATTCTTACTGTTGCTATCAGCCAACAATTGGCTTATAATGGGGACAATGAACTCGCTTGAAACATGCGTTCCGCTTTCATTAATTTAAAGAGAGCAGAAAAATTGAAGCAACTTTTGCTGTGAGTTGTCTTTCATTCCCCTCTTTTGTGTCTTTAGTATGAAAGAGTCCCATATGGTGGACCTCCAATGGTGGAGGGGCTTAAGCTCTTTCGGTATTCACCCTTTTTCCGTGCTCACTCCTGGTCTAAAATCGTTTGTTACTTAGACTCGGGTATGTTGGATACGGGCATGTGATCGAAATGAGTATGGTCAATTTTTTTAAAGTTTTTTCCATTTATTTGGAAGGTCCTTGAATATTTTTATATGTTCGGAAATGTATCAGATATGAGTGTCAGACATAAATACTTTAAAAAAATGAAAAGTTGGTGTGACATAGCTTTCTAGAACTTTTATCTACAAATGAACTTTTGCCAAAGAAACTGAAACTAGACAAGTCATGGTGAAGGCTTGGTTGTGTTAAAGGTGTTGAGGCATCTAGCAAATGAAGAGATGTTGTGTCACTTTCCTAGTTATATTTTAGTTCTATTTCAAGTTGCTTTTAACTTTATGTCTCTCCTTGCTTGAATTACTTCCAGTATTGCTTTATTTTTTTAATTTTATTTTATCTTTTGCTTTCAACCAGGGCTTTTGTTTTGCAGTAACCAGGCTTCTTTTTTTATTATTGTAGTTGATCCCTCTTTCACTTTCATACTGCTACTGATTTGAGAGGTTTGATGTATCTTATCCGGATTTGAGGTATCTATTCAATATAAATATATATTCAACCTGAATATATTCATTTTTTTAAAGAGTTATATATATATATATATATTTGAAAGGTCATATCTAATTCTATACTTTTATCTAACACAAGTATCGAATACGGATATCTTAAAACATGTAAAGAGTCCGAGTAATATAGATTTTGATAACAATACCGAGGAAATGATAGAATGATTCCTGACATAATTTCAACATAGAGCAAATAACCAAAACTGACAATGTCTATATTGGAATCTCATTAATTGTTTCTTTTTGGTTGAATTCTGTCTTATTTGCAAAATCATAACTCAGCAAAAGGCATAAGCTTCTCTTTCCTAAATAATCTAAACCATGCATTTCAAATTTTATTAATATCTAGAGAATTAAATATCCATACATACCTGAGTCAAAAAGACTTTGAATTGTTCCCAAGATTTGAGGCTTTTGAATCATGGAATGCCTTAAAAGAAATGCTCTTTGAGCCCTTAAATTTTGTTTACTACCAATATTATAAATTGGCTTTAGCAAGCACACACCCATTCAAAGGAGACCTGGTACTAGGTCCAGCAGTTTGTCTGATTTAATAAATTAAGTTTTGATAAACGTTTTTATAATTTAAATCAATCTAATTTAAAAATTTATTTAAATTTAATTTATAAATATTAGTATAAAAATAATTTTTAATTTATAATATTAATTTAAATAGTGAAATGAATTTTTTATTTGATTTGACTTTAATATGAAAAAAATTTTCAAATTACAATTCAGTTAGGATCGATTCGACCCAATGGTAGGTCTAACTGAAAGCATCCCTTATGACTTCTTGGGTGCATTTATCTATGGAAAACACATACCAAAAATTATGCATTTGTGGTCCATGAAATTAATTAGTTGGGACAGATTGGTCTCAAAATTTAAAATTAAGAGAAAAAGATATAATAATTTATTTAAATTTTGGTATTATATATCCTTCATGTACAATTGAAATAAACTATTAATAAATTTGTACATAGACTTAATTATAAATTAGAGGTATAAGTTAAAGATAAAAAATAAAAATAAAAGACCATTATAGAATTCAATAGATAGTATTTTTGTAAATATTTATGTTAATTAGTTTTATTTTGTCTTTAACTACATGTATTTGTTTTATTTATATTTTCATACGTTTATATATTCATTTTATATTTCATGTTATATTCATATATTTTTTAGATATTTAGATTTAAATTCCTTTATTTTTGTTTTACATTTAAATAATATGTTTAAAAAAGTTAATCTACACGCTAAATCACATATCAATTTAAGATCTAGACTTGGCCATCTTGAGAAAAAATAAAAAATTATTTTATTAATTATTTTTTTTGGTTTTAAGTTTTATTGTTCTTAAATAATATATTTAAATGGGTTGATAAGCACGTTAATTTACAAATCGATTTAAGATTCGTACCAAACTTAATCAAGAAAATCAAATAAAAATTTTATTTTGTAAATTATTTTTAATTTTAAATAATATATTTAAAGCAGTTGGACTAAACATTTAGTCGTAGGTCGATTTATGATCCAGATTTGACCCACTCAAGAAAAAATTTTTAAAACAAATTTATTTTATTAATTATTTTTAGTTTTTTAGTTTTAAGTTATTTTTGTTTTCAAATTCTATATTTAAATAGTTTGTTGGCACATTCATTTGCAAGTTAATTTAGAATCCATACCCAATTCACTCAAAAAAAAAGTTAAAATAAAAAATTTATTTTATTTTTACCTGATATATTTGAAAGAGTTGGGTTGCATGTTTACTTGTGGGTTGATTTAGGGAATTTATCAAGCCCGCTTGGGAAAAAAATAAAAAGAAATTTTTATTAATTGTTTTTTATTTTTTTAATTTTTAAACAATATATTTATAGGGGTTCATCCATACGTTGACACACATATTTATTTAATATTTATACCCAACCCACTTAGAAAAATTTTAAAAAATTATTTTATTAATTTATTTTATTTTTAATGATACCGCTAATTAGCATGGCACATGTGTTAAACTCCTTTGCTTTCTAATAAGCCTTTTTTTAAGTCTTTCTTTTTTTTTTTAGTTTTAGTTTTTCTTTTAGTTTCATAAGTCAACTTGAAAAGAGAATAAACAAAAATCACAATTTTATTATTTTTATTATTTACTTATTATGTTTTCCTTTTGTAAATAAAAATATACACTATACAACAAGGTAAAATATTTTTTAAAATACAAAAAAAATCATTTGAAAATGCATTTGTATTTACATAATTTATAAATAAATAATTATTAGAAATTTAATTTTCATAATTAACAAAATGTAATTATCTTGATATTATTAAAATTCAAAAAATTAGTAAATAATTTTTAATAAATTTTAATTTAAAATAATTTATTATTAATTAATTAAAAGATTCCAGCTGAGCTAGTGCTTAATTTTAGTTTAAGTTATAACACATTCAACCAATCCCAATAAAACAGAGTTTATTTAGTAGAAAGACTCGTTCAAAAATTAGATTATTTATTCAATCCATATTAAATTAGGCTTAGGATAAGATATTTTAGATCTAAACCCACTCGATCCAGATATAAAATACTTTATAAAAATAAAATTATTTTTATTTAAATTTAATTATAAAAATATAATTATTATATAAAATGTATTTTAAATAATAAAGCAAATTTACAAACCCATCTTACCAAACTAAAGCAAAATTCGAACAAACCATTTTTTTTGTTTGAATGTGGTTTGATCTAATCCAATAATGAGCACTTGTATTGAAGAGATGCTGAAGTTCAATATCTTGAACTTCTTCGTTAGCTTAATTTTGACTTAAATAATTAGCAAGAAATCTATTAGAAATGACCAAGTCAACAATGGTAAATAAGATATTATCTACACATTAATTTGATTTTTCTTTTTAATTTACTCGTCTATCTATTCTATTTATATAGTAAAATTGACTTCAATTAATAAATGTTATGAATAATATTCTAAATAATTCAACTTCCACCTTTATGATTTTAGTATTGTGATAATTATGATATTTTAGTGTTGTGATAATTATTTAAATAATTTATTAAATATATACATCTTTATCTCCATGCATGAACCAAATTAATATATTAAATGTATTCATCTTCTCTATCCATACATGAATCAAATTAATTTATTAAATTAAATGCATGCATTTTCTCTCTCCTTCATGAATCATGGTTACTCTACAATGAAAGAGTTTTCTTTGAATATAATCAATTTCAATATTTTACCCATTAACATACAATATTTGAAAAGTTTGATTTGTGATAGATAATATTTCTTCCAGCAAAAGAATGTCAACAAATGATGAGAAATATGTTTCTTAGAGAAGAAAAACGATGAAAAGAGATAATTTGATAATAAGAAAGTATTATGTCTACAAAATTCAATAATGAAGTTTTGAAGCAAAGACACTTATCTCTATAAGTCAATTATTCAAGCAATATATTGTGGATGCTTACAATACTTTAGAAGAAAATCACTTGGGAGGGATTAAACAAAATGCAGAATTTTAAACTTGTTTGTAAATAACTTTTAATTTCAAGTTTTAGATAGATTTTTTTTGTCAAAATAAGCATGATACATTATTAAACTATAGCCTTTCAACGTATACATCTTATTAACTTTTAAAAAAGAATACATATATGGTTATATTATTTTGTTTTGATTTTAATATGTAGTAGATGTTAGACTTTATGTGGCCCACATGATAATAAATGGATCAAGTTAATTAAATCAAATTATTAAGGTAGAATTATAAAGTAAATCCAATTCAGTTTAACTACTCTAGTGATAAGAGTTAAACTCTACTTCAGTATCTAATTAAAATACAGATTCCTTGATGGTAAGATACAACTCTAATTAGTCTTCTAGTATAGGTTCCTAATCTAGTCTATGAAAATTGCCTGTGCACCACCATAAGGTAATTATCAAAAAAAGGATATAGACTAGAAGGCTTATACGGGGTGTTCATCTTTGTGCATTTGGAGCGAGTCTGAGTTCTTGATCAACAATGGCTAGAGGTACGTTTTATTTAAATTATTACATATAACATCAGAGCTAGGCTTTCTAGCCTTGTTCTTCAGATCATCTAGTGAGATTCGTCAAAAACAAATTTTTTTTCATGCATACATTATTTATGCAATTAAATAATTCGTATAAAGGATAAACGAGTTATAATAAATATAGTAAAAGCATGAAATTGAATTTTTAACATTCTATAATTAATTTTGTAATTTGTATTTATGCATCGAAATATATTTCATGAATACATTATAAATTTGTATGTATATTTTGTGTATTAAAATTCTTGATTAGTTCATGTAAAACCAAAATTCTTAGAGGATTTTAATAGATTAATCATCTATCTATGTTACTAAACCCTATTATTAAATGAAAGATGAATAAAAAAAGAAAATTTTATGGTATATTCAAATGGGTCTAATATTGTTTTATAGAATTCAAGTAATATTGAATGTTTAATGATGATTTTTATATTTTTTATCAAAATTGATGCATGGGTCATGTAAATCTAACATAAATTCATACTTTTATGCCTTTAATTACATGAAATATGGATTAAAAACACAAAAATATGAGTAAAAAAAAGAAGCAGACCCGAATTGGGTAAAAAAAATCCAGATGAAGAAAGCCTGGAACAAAATCCAGACAAAGCCCACAAACATAACCCGAGGCCGTATTGGTTTCGATTTTTTTTAGACTTAAATATGTTATGATTTTTTATTTTTTGTGATTTTTATGAATTTTTTAACTTACATAAAGTATTCATTATTTAATATTAGTGTTTGATTAAATAATAAATATGTTTATGCATAAATAGTCTATGATTTTATTTCATGATAAAATGTTATGATATGTTGAAAATATTTTGGCAGCATGTACTCTCTCTAGATAGTGTCCAAATATTTGTACTCTCAACCTAAAGGTTAAGTGTATATATATATATATATATGCACATTTATATATTATGCACATTCACATGTCATGAGATAAATAAATTATGATTCTATGAATATTTTTTTATATGTGATTTAAGGATGCATATCATATATTATGTCATAATATTTTTTAAATCAATTATAGTATGACAATTAAAAATTTTGTTGTAGTATGTAAATTTTTATTACATGAAGAATTGATGTTATTAAGGATCTAAATCAATAGCTTGGTATTAGCCAAAGCATTTTAAGTTATGTGATTTAGATAAATTGATAGTTATTTAAAATAAAGAATATTTTTAAGTAACTACATACAAGAAACATCAATAATGTTTTATGCCTTGAATTTATTTGGCATATATTTAAGTTATTAAATCATGTATGTAATTATTTATGGTATACATATATTATATCATCATAAAGACTCCAAATCAATTACTTAAGAATAGCCATAGCATCTTAGGTTGATTGGCTTAGTTAAATTAGTAGTTATTTAAAATAAAGTTTTCTTTAAATAACTATATACGGGGATGACATTAATATGTAATCATTTATGCTATAATTGCAATAAGTTAACATGATTTAATATTATAGTCCGCTGCAATTATTAATATGCAATAAAGAATTTTGTTTATATTAGGAATGTCATTATTAAGGTTCTAAATTTTTAGCTTAAGAGTAGCCACAGCATCTTACATTGGTTGATTTAAATAACAATTGTTAGTTATTTAAAATAAAGTTTTTTTTAAATTACATAAGAAATGACATCGATAAATATTATTATGATATAAAATAAGTTTTATGCGTGCATGTCAGATATTATTATTAAGTTCTAAATTGTTAACTTAAGAGTAGCTACAACATCTTGAGTTAATTGATTTAGATAAAATAGTAGTTATTTAAAACTACATCAAAAAAATGACATCCATAAAGTGTTAGATCATGAAATTAGTTATTTGGCCCCACAGAAAAATAATTAATTTTGTAAAATGGTTAAAGGATAAAACAATATAAAACATTAAAGTTAAATTTTCCTAGGCCCACAGGCGTGGATAATTTAATTTTGGTGTTTTAAAGCTATTATATTAACATTAAAGTTATGTAAATTCATATGTATGATGCACCTCTACCCATAGGAAGGTTTGGATTTATATTTTGAATATAAATTATTTTATTCAATTAAAGTATGGTTCCTTGTATTTTATAGTAATTTCTACTACTGTGATTAATAAGGCTGCTATAAAAAAAATATTATTCGGTGACAAAAAATTACTCTAATAAAAGAGTAAATTAAGTAATTTTCTGAGTAAGGACCTTGACTTAGTGTTTCGGGTGGATAACTTGTCCTTAACGAATAAAGTGTGTAAAAAAAAATAAATTTCGATGTACAATGAGAGCAATCCAACTATTTAAAGATGATGTACATCAAATCTATATTAGTAAATCAATTTGGGATTTCATCTTAGATGCTATAAGGTCAAGGATTATTGCAAATTTACTAAGACCAGATTGTTAAATCTGATAAGGTTTTGGCTTTCACCTTAATAAGAAAGCTTTCAGGAATAAAGTGCAATAATTCTAATATTGTGCATGAGCATATTATGGGATTTGAGAGATATTATTGCTCAACTTAAATCTTTGGAATTGAGTTTTTTGAGTAAATTTTTTATCATTTTCATATTCTACTTTTTTCCTAATGAGTATGACCATGGGGAACGCATATAAAAAAAATGGTCTATCAATGAATTCTCATTTATATGTGGTCAAAAGGAAATGAGATTAAAGAATAAGAAACTAGATTCAGTTAGCCTAATGACTCAAGGTAAAAAATGATAAATAGGCAATAAAAGTGAAAAAGAAAAAAATGCCAATAAAGAAAATGGCTTCAAGTCCTTAATTTTGTCTTAATTCAAATACATAAAGAAAAATTACCTAAAGTATAAAAGGGATTCGAAAATAAAAAAAAACTCATTTTGTATGAATCTTTTTTAGTGATGTTTCTAATAACATATGGTGGTTAGACTTATATTTCTATAACAATTTAAGGTTTCATAAAGTCAAGAAACCAAAGGAAAAGTGGGAAAAACATCTATCATAAAAATCTTTAAGGACTATCAGGATCATTTTTGAAATTAAGATTTGTTTTAAAACTTAAAAAAGTTTTATCTTTTATTTTAGAAATTTTTTTAATTAAAAAAATTTTGAATTTAATTGTTAAAATTTCAAAAGAGAATTTTTTATTAGATTTCTCATCGTTAACTTGGATCATAGTTGTGAGAATAAGTTTGTTAACTATTTTACATGATTTCTTGTAGTAAAGAAGTGCTACATATAAATCTCCTTCATAGTTGTGGTATGAAGATTGTGTCATACCTCTATATAGAAATTGAGAAAAATTGACAATGATAGAGTCCTTGAAACTATTGAGTTTGACATTTAAGTTAGTTGCATTAAGAAAAAAGCAAACTAACAAACCCACTAAAGGGAGCTACAAAAAGCACCGTAATATTTATAGATCATACACATTCCCCTAAGTTTATGGATTGATGCATTAACACTGCTATTGATGTCTTTATTAAAGTGCCAACTAAATTATTTTCTAAATTTTCTTAGAATTACGGAAGAGTTGAAATCCAACTTAAGACATTATGAACTTGGGTTTTCCAGTTAAAGTGAAAGCTAGTAACCCAAACATAAGAAAACTAGGTCTAAGAATAAGTTAGCAGTTGTAATTTATGCAATTAACTTATAGGGTTAAAGGTTTCAAATATCTCTCATAATCAACAAGGATTGTTGAAATTGAAAATGCTAAGTTTCTAATGGATCATGGGTCCAGTAGCGTAAGTTTCCTCGTAAGGTTGATATTGAGGAATAAATTTATTTAGATTGATCTTTTGTAAAGGATTTGATTGTTTTTCAAAACAAACATACAGAATTAACTAAAGAGCAATCAAATCAAGTATAACTTTTACAATAAATCATTAATTTCAATGACTAAAGGTGTACAAAATGTACAAATAAATATAGAATTAAGAGATCCAATGAGTAAGAAACTAGCCATTTCTATCACTTGGTTGTATACCTATAAAAGTTTGATTTTGATATTAGACATAAAGATGATCTCGTTTGCATTAGTCATGGATAGTAAAAATTTCACACATTGGCATAAAGCTATATAAAAGAGATAGAACCAATAGCCAGTAATCAAGTCTAATAACTCGTTGAATTACCTTTTGGTAATTTTGAACTATATAAGGTTAAACTAATGGTAAAAAGTTTCATTCAAAAGAGATATTGATTATTATGAAACTTTCTCTTAAGTTTTTTATGAAAGCTTCAATCAGAACTATCATAGCTTTTGTAGCTCATTTTTTGATTAAGAGTTATATAAAATAATAATGAAAACAATTTGCTTGAATAGGGATCTTGAGAAGAGGTATACATGATTCTATTGGAAGGTTTCTTTGAAAAATAAATGTATAGACTAACAAGCGTCCTAGCAATAATATGTAAAGTTTAACATTTACTAAAATATTGATCATTGTTTATACCTTAAAGTCGGTGGGAGTAAAGTTATAATTTTAATCTTATATATTGATGGTGTTCTTCTTGCAAAAGTGATTAGGCTTTGTCGCAAAAGACAGGGTTTTCTTTCTCAAAACTTGATATAAAGAATTTAAGTGAAACTTTATATGTCATAGGCATAAAGATTCATAGAGATAGGTTCGAAAAAAATTAAGTCTATCTCAGAAAGCCTATATCAAGATAATTTTGGGAAAAATTAGAATGCAAAAATATTCACCTATAAGGGTACAAATTGTGAAGGAGAAATTTTAATCTAAGCAAATATCTCCAAATAATTTAGAAAAGGAGCATATGAAAAACATTAAATATGCATGTAGTATTATGAGCCTTATATATGATTAAGTTTATAAGAAACTTGACATAAGGTTTATAGTAGAAGTGCTTGGCAAATATTAAAGTATTCTTGGCCTTGTACTATGAAAACTGTTAAAGGAATTATAAAGTAATATCACAGGCAATAAGGTTGAGGCCATTAAAGATCTATTATGACAACTCTTATGCATTATACTTTTTTATGAATGATGAAAGTCGCAGCAAGCAAATAGATATAAAGTAGCTTGTTGTTAGAGACTCTAAAAAGAAGCAAGAAGTGGATATCCAACACATCAGTACAAATTTAATAATAACCGATCCTATGACTAAACCATTATCGACAAAACAGTTTAAAATTTATATTGATCATATATGGCTAATTAAATTTTGTCAAGATGTATTTTGGCTTCTTTGATTATGTTAATTTCACATTCTTAGAGCTTATAGACATGTTTCAATTTGTGCATATAAAGATTACATGTCAAGTGGACCTTGAATGATTAAAAAAAATTCATTCATAAAATATTATCTCATAAAATGCTCTTTAAGAGATGATCATGCATTGTAATACATAAAAGGGAATATTCATTTTAAAATGCTACCGTCATGATTCGTGCAATGTGAAATCTTTAATTTAGTAGGAGTCGGGGTAAAGTAACTTATGGGCATGTTAAAGTTTTGGATTTAATTATCACATATTCGAGTTCTTGATTTATCATATGGGCCAAGTGGGAGAATGTTGGACTTTATCTTGCCCACATGATAATAAATAGATCAAGGTAATTAAATCAAATTATTAAGGTGAAATTACAAAGCAAATCCAATTCAGTTTAACTACTCTAGTAATAAGAGTTAAACTCTACTTCAGTACCTAATTAGAATACAGACTCCTTGATGGTAAGATACAACTCTAATTAGTCTTCTAGTATAGGTCCGTAGTCTAGTCTTATGAAAATTGCCTGTGCGCCATCAGGTAATTATTAAGAAAAGGATATGGACTAAAAAGCTTATATGAGGTGTTCATTTTAATGTATTTGGAGCGAGTCTAGATTCTTGATTAACAATGGCTAGAGGTACGTTTTGTTTAAATTATTACATGAACCATGACATTGTGAAATTTAATATATTTTCCATACATATAAATTTCTAAGAGGACGAAACTCTACTAAGAGGATGAAGCTCTTTCCTTTACTTTGAGTTAGTTGCTTTTGAAGTTGGAGGCATATTAGGGCTTCTCTTCTTACTTTTAGCTTCAGCTATGACTAGAGTCCTTTACTACTTCATCTCCAAATCAGCCAGTAGTCGAGTTCTTATTTTTGCAACCTTTGTAGGAATGAAAGTGTCCGATATCGAATCCGTGGCTCGAGCTGTTTTGCCTAAGTTTTACTCGACTGATTTGCATCCGGAGACATGGAGGGTGTTTTCTTCATGTGGGAAAAGATATGTGCTTATGGCAAACCCTAGGGTAATGGTGGAGCCATTTTTGAAGGATTATTTAGGTTCTGATATGGTTATCGAAACTAAAATCGATGTGTTTAGAGGTAGAGCGACTGGTTTGGTGAAGAATCCAGGGATTCTTGTAGGGAAGGATAAGGTTGATGCACTTAAGAAAGCCTTTAGGGATGAGCCTATGCCAGATAGTGTTTTAGGGGATCGAAAGACTGATTATCCCTTCATGAAATTGTGTAAGGTTTGCCATCTAACACTAAATTTTTCCTTTTCTCAAGGAGAATTATATTCTTACCTTGTCATTTTTTTGTGTTATAATTATATTTAAAGTATTATGTATATATAATTTGACGCATTATAGTTGTTTGTGTTAAATAAAATTTAACATGTTCATGTATTTGTGTCATGCTTATATTATATTTTTCATATTTATTTTAATTATTTTTTCGTATCATATACGTATTTTGTCTAAATTAAATTATCATATTTTCAAACTAACTTTTCATATGCTGTTAATGAGTAACCTTGAGCTCAATCATATATCAATTGATCTACTAGCAATTATTTAGGATTAAACAACCAACCTCTAATTAATTTAATGAATATCTATTTAATAGTCTAAATCATTCAATTAGACCATATGAATTAGGCAGTCGGATTGATTTTGGGTTGAGTTAATTTGGGTTAGGTCATTTTGTTTTTTTAAATTTTTTGGTCATTTTCGGGTTTAGATTGTTTTAATTTCAAGTCACTTTGGTTTTAAGTCATTTTAGGTTTGACTATTTCGGGTTCAGGTCATTTCAGTTTTAGATCATTTTGGGTTAGGTCAATCAAGTTTAACACTTGAGTTAATCGTGTTTGGTCATTATGGATTTAGGTCATTTTCGATTTCGATCAATTGAGTTTAACACTCGAATTAATCGGTTTCAAATCTATTAGGTTTATCGGATTTGATTATTTTGTGTTCAAATCATATTGGGACAATTATTGGGGTCAATGTAGGTTTAGATTATTTAAGGTTTGAGTTATTTTAGGTTTGGATTATTCTAGATTAAAGTCATTTCGAGTTTAGATTGATCGTTTTCAGATTGTTCACTTTTTCAAGTCAAATCAAGTTGAATCAAGTTTGAATTCAAATAAATTAATTAAATTTTTTAAGTTCGAATCAAAATTGAATCAAAATTTACAAGTTTACAATCAATCATAATTTTAGCGGGGAATGATTAAAAATAAGTGGCAGAATTGTTATAACGATTTGCTAATAATGATATTTTTAGTTGCATTTGCAGGAAAGTTAAGTGGTTCCAACGAAGCCTGAGGTTGAACCAGTAAGTCCTGACAAATTGCCCATGTCAATTGTTTTCCATGATGGTCGGCTTTTTCAAAAACCAACCCCAGTCATGGCACTTTTCACCATTCTTTGGATCCCAATCGGCTTCCTTCTTGCTTGCCTCCGCATCGCTACCGGTTTCCTTCTCCCATGCCATTAGTCTACCATGCAATGTGGGTACTTGGTGTAAGAGTTTACATCAAAGGCACCCCACCCCCACCAACTAAAAAATCAATTGGTCAAACTGGAGTCCTTTTTGTTTGCTCCCACAGAACCTTGCTTGACCATTTCTTCCTCTCCACCGCTTCAGGCCATCGGATCCCTGCGATTACATATTCTTTGTCAGATTATCCTAAGTCAAGTCCCTCATCGAGACCATTCGTCAAAGTCGTAATCGTGCCACTGATTCTTCTATCATCAAAAACCTGTTACAAGAAGGTGATCTAATTATATGCCCCGAAGGAACAACATGTAGGTAACCATATTTACTAAAGTTTTCAGCTTTATTTGCTGAATTAACCGATAAAATGGTTCCGGTAGCTATGGCTAATTCGATGAGCATGTTCCATGGAACAACAACTAGAGAGTGGAAAGGAATGGACCCTTTTTACTTCTTCATGAACCCTAGCCTTGCTGATGAAATAACATTCTTAAACAAGTTGCCCTACGAATTAAGTTGTAGTGCTGGGAAATCAAGCCATGGAGTAGCCAATTATATTCAAAGAACGATTGCTGCAAGCTTATCATATGAATGAACAAGTTTTACTAGGAAAGATAAGCACAAATTCTTAGCTGGAAATGATGGAAATGTGGTGGAAAGACCAAAGCTTTCTCTTAATAAGGTCATGGGGTGCCAGAAAATTTGGTTAACTAATTAGAACTCTTCTCTTTTTGGGTCTTCCTAGCTGCTATTTTTCTGCCAAATGAGATGTATGCTTTGCCCCAATTAAAATATTGTTGTGTACTTAAAAAATTCACCTTGAAATTAATTATAATAATAATTGAGCAGCAACTGTTCCTGCTTATATATGGAGTGAAGCGACAGTAATTGTCACTATATGATGGCTTTGGCGATAAATTCAAATCCAAGTTTGTAATTAACGGAAGTAAGAGGATTGGGAAGAAAGACAATCAAGTAGAAACCTAAAAAGACCAAAGAAATCTGAAAATTTTAGGATGGGAGAATGATAGAGACGAGAGGTCACTTCTAAGAAAAATGTTGAGAAAAAGGAAAAGGAGGGGGGGGGGGGGAAGGAAGATGGAGCTACGAGTAGATCAATTCATGTGTTAGATTAGGATAGGCCAGACCTTATTAGTAAAAAAGTTTATTTGTTCAATGTCCGGTTCGACAAATTTAAAAATATTTAAATTATTATTAAAAATAATAAAATATTAAAAATTTTAGTTTATATTAAATTATTATATATTTTTAATTTTTAAATTTAAATAAAAATATTTTTATTTGTTTATGAAATAATTCGAACTAAGTTAAATCAATTC
>JBBYHO010000012.1:4365040-4390624 GCA_038382025.1 Adansonia gregorii
ATATATATATATATATATATAACTTGGAAAAATATGTGGCTATATTTTAAGCCTTGCTTACGTTCTCACGCCTTATCAGCCTCGCCATACCCAAAATCAAATAAATAATAATAATAGTAGTAATCTTTTTTTTATTTCCCTAAATTACCCTCCGAACTTTGTGATAATTTCTTATTTAACAGAAAATATTACTATAACTATTTGTTCATCTTGAGTGAAATTTTTTTAATTACATAAATAAAATTAAAAGATTGACACGTATTTAAATTTTTAAAACTTGATAATTGTGAAATTTAATAAGACAATAGCGATCTCATTTGATTTTATTTTAGAAATTTCTTAAAGTTTAAATTAGAGTACAAATGAAGGATATTAAAAAATAAAAATATTATCAATTTGAAGATTAAGAAAAAGGAAAATGACTTAATCTTCAAGAAAAATGAAGGTAATTATTTCATTTTTTTCAAATAATTTCCTTTTATATAAATATAAAATTCATCAAAACAAATTATTTGCCATTATTTAAAGTTGGGTAAATGATAAGGAAATTTTTTTTAATAAAATGAAAATCAATAAAAATTTATAAAATAAATTCGTAAATAACTCAGATTTCAAGGGCATTATAGTAAGTAGACAATTATATAAACGAAATAAAAAAAAAACATATCAATGAGCCGTAGAAAGTATTGTGGGCTGACTTTGTTTTTATCTCTTTATCTTTTGCCGCCGTTTGATTTTTTATCCGATTATCGGTTAATCCTAATTCCGGCATTAATCTCATTTCCAAACGGAGCTTTCTTCTTTCTCCAAACGTTCGAATTGGTTCTCAGTTCTCACCATGGTTTCGGCTTTCGTCTCCAACGTTTCTTTGCCTTGCCTTTCCAAGAAGAAAAGAGTGAGTACATTTTTTTTTCTTTATTTTTCTTCAATTGATTTTCTGATTGTTTCATGGGAAAATGTAGGATTAGTTTCATATTTTTGAGATATTTAATTTTTTTGTGGGTTATTTAGAAAAATAGATTGACGAAATTGAAGCAGTGTAAGCTCGATGTTAGGCGTGAACAATGGTTATCTCAAGGTAATCTCCTTTTTTTTTAAAAAAAAAAATTTCTATTATTATATTCTTTTCTTTTGAATGTGAGGTTTTTATGGTAAAGAAATTATCTTGATTGACTTTTTTTAAAGAACTCAATGGAGCATTATTCAAATCCCCAATTTTTTTTTCTTTGAGCAAAAAGAATTAATTGCTAGGGGATTTTCATTCGTATTTATAATTATTAACGCCGTTAATCGACTTAGTTTTGGTGATTTTTTTTTAGCATTCTTTTTTAGTTTTATAGTGTTGGAAGTATTGATGAGTGCACATTTTGAATAGCAATAAATAAATTAGAAGAACCATAGAGAGAGACTTATGATAAAAGCACAAAGCTTTTGACCTAAGATTAATTTGTGGGATCTGGGAATTAATTTGAAAGAAGGTGATTTTTATCTCATTTATTGGAAGAAAAGGTCCAATAAGATGGTTTTGGGATTCAGAATTGGTAAAAATTACACAGTTGCGACATTTTTCATAAAATTCATTTGTTGTGTTCGTAATGGAGTCGGGCTGTAAATGCAGTAAAGAACACGGATTGCAAAGTGGATTTGAATGGGAGTTCTGGATCTCCTCCATTCTGCACAAAAAGAGCTAATAACCGAAACAAACCATCGCGTAATTTGGAAACAAATTTGAGGGAAGAGGAAAGTGAAGACATGAGCATCCGTGACAGTGATTTGGAATCCTTGACGAACAGCCCCGTTGAAAGCAATCTGTGTTATAATAATTCAAGGGAAGCTATTAGTGTGCATCGCGGCAGTGGCTCTTATTCCGGAAGTGTCAGTGAGGAAGAAAAAGATGGGTGCCTTGACAATTGGGAGGATGTTGCCGATGCCTTGAGTGCAGATGACAATCAACATAACTCAGCCATGAACTCTTCCGCTGAATCCGAAACAAGGGTTGAATCTGCTGGTGCTGACAAACAGTTCAAGGATCAAGGAATATATCAGTTGTTGAATTCAGAGAGCAGGCAAACAGTTTGTGGTTCAATCACGAATTGTCGAGCATGGAAAGCTGATGATGTTTTGCGTCCTCAAAGTCTACCTGGCATCCCGAAACAGCATGATATTTCTTTGAATTCAGATTGGCGTAATGGCCATGGGGCTATTACCTGGGAACAGAGGAGTACTATGTCTCACCCTTCTTCATGCCCCATCTGCTGTGAGGACTTGGACGCCACAGACTCTAGTTTTCTCCCTTGTTCATGCGGATTCCGGCTTTGCCTCTTCTGTCATAAAAGGATTCTTGAAGCGGATGGGCGATGTCCTGGATGTAGGAAACATTACAATACCATTAATGGGAATATGTGTTTCATCAGATGAGCTGCACTCTTCGACTAGCCTATTTCATGTAGAATGAGTCCTAGAGTATTGGAGGAGAGTCTCTTTTTTCTTTTTCCTCCTAATAAAATGCACATGGCTCTTATCTCTCTCCGTATGTTAATAATGTGTATCAAATAATAGAAATACATTTTCATTGGCAAAAGCTGTATCGGTCTGGAAATAGTTTGCTGAGGTGACCTGAAGCTGAACTAAGCCAATGATTAGTTTCATTCTTACTTGCATAATGTTTTTCATGCTTTAGTGTAAGAAATAGATAGTTGATATCTGAATCCGAGTACCCTGTTTGGTGATCTTAGTTTTATGATAACTTCATACAGCCCATTGCTTTCTGTGTTTGCCATTGCTCTCTTTCTGGTTCATACCATATGTGTTGTTTTTCTTTCGCATTTTTTTATTGCATATTTTCTAATGCATTTTATATGAATATTGGATTTCATGGATAATTCATAGGAAGGACTTCGGCAGTTTATCCAGTTGTACTTGGTTGCTTGGTTTTCAACCTGCTGCTCTTTCTTACAAAGTATGCTTTCAGTTTTTTCTCCATTTTTCAATTTATCATATACAGTTATATACTGATTCTTAGAATCTTTTTGCCCGAAGTGATGTAACCAAATGCATCTTCTACATTGCTACTTTGTTAATCTGTTTTTTGCAGCCTAGTCTTCAGAAATCTAGCATTTTGGCATTTGTGGTATATATATGCAATTCGTAGGGACAGTTTTGAGAATTTTACAGGTTGAGATGTCAAACTCGAGACTCTGTTTGCAACCGCACTCTTTAATGGCTACGTGATCAATGATGAAAGGTACTATCTCTCACCATTTCTACTCTTCTCCCTTCTTCACTTCCTATGGCATATATTATTTTTCTCGACTCCAGTGCGAGTTTTGAGTATTTGTATGTATCCGACACATTTATGGTCATTTCTTTTTAAACTTTCTTCATGCATTTAGAAAATCTTTGGAGGATCATATCTTTATACTCATTTCTAGATATGCGTAAGATATGAGTATTGGTTGCGGGTATTGCAAGAAAAATGAAGAGTTGGAGCCGTGGAAGAGAATCCAGGTTGCTTTGACCTATGCTGTCTAATCTTCCCATGTCAGGTTGCTTTGGTGCAAATACTATTGATGAAAATCATCAAATTCTCCCTTTACTGACTATTGAGAGGATTCTTATAGACTATGGATCACATTGCTATTCTTTTACCTGTAACCTTTTTCTTTTATCACTCGCATTGGCTACTTATCACGAACTTAATACAAACTATAGTTTAATCATGAATAACCGTGAAGTTTGTATGCTTGTCTATTTTTCTTTACCTTTTGTAAATGAAGAAAAGTACATATAAAGACCTATTAATCCATGCAACCAGAAAAACCAAAATCTTGGTCTTGTTTGTTTGTTTGTTTGGTTTTTTTTTTCTTAAAAAAAAAAAGCATGATTTTAAGTGTAAAAGTTCAGTTTAACATTGAGGGTGAAACAAAGTTTTTCACCTTAATCGATATGCCTCTATTCTTTTAGCCAAGATAACCAGCTTGATAATATTAGATAAGATTTCATAAATAATATGAAAAAATGATTAAAATACGATATGAATATATGAATTTTTTAAATTTTAAGTGATATAAATTATGTAAATATTAAAATTTATATAAATATAAAATATTTTAAACATGATTATGATATAATAAATATATAAATATATGAGTTATTAGATACAGAGTTGGCGATGGTTAAACTCAAATTAAGATAATTAGATTGGCTATCATAAATAAAGCCGTTGCTGCAAAAGGTCCTTTTTTTTACTCCTTGAATTTGGAATCCTAAAGTGTTCCATTAGAACCACCAATGGAGCCAATGCCCTAAAAGTTGAACAAGACTTCTCTTTACACTCCTCTTATCGTCTGCTCTGCTTTCTTTGACTCTTCCAGCCATAAGCTACGTTATTGGGAAGTTTGTCGAATATGAATACACACTGGTTATGTTATTTAGATATGATTCGACGTTAATGTCTAATATGAAAATATATTTGGCCGATCGTGTTTTTGTATGTTCAAATATATGTCAATCATAAATATTTTCAAAAAATAAGAAAAGGCAGATATATTCAATTAATATTTTTTTTTCTTTTTTACACACAGTCTTTCGTTCTCCATTGTTTCATTTGTCCAAATTCAGGTTAGGGTGTTTAAATTCAAATTTATGAGCCCCTATCAAATCATAGTTAAAGCCGTTCCTGCAAAAATTCCATTCATGGCTTGTTGCACTTGACAGGCATTGTGTCCATTTACTACTTCTATGCAAATGGAGCCAATGCATTAAAAGTGAATTGGCCTTCTCTTCATAGACTCTTCTTTTAGTCTGCTCTGCCTTCTTAGAAGTTGTTGAATATATTATTTTTAAGAATAAATGTTGAATATATATATATATATATTTGATATAAATATATTAATTTTTTTTATTTGAATATATATTGAATTGGCCTTCTCTTTGTACTCTTTCTCTCGTCTGCTCTGCTTCCTTAGACTCTCCCGGCTGTAGTTTCTGTTATTCTCGGAACGAAGAATTAGATATGAATGTATTTAGATATATTTAAAATTTTTTTAAAAAATTTGTATGTTTAAAATATTATATTATTATTTTTATATTTAAATATATTTTAAATATATATTATTATTTTAATATTTAAATATATATTGAATATGTATATTAAACATAAATGTTACACGGAAAAAATAAGAACTAAGATAATATGATGCGTAGGCAGCCATCAAAATGGTGTATGAGCGGCTCAACTTAGATTTCCAGAAGGAATTAGGTTGATCTAGAATAATCAAAGCAATCTATAAATAAAACACATTTTCATTGGAAATAAAGGAGATATTAAATTATAGAAGAAAAATACATATATTTCTTCTATTTTGGTCCAATTAAATCTTGTCGTCCAGTGAAGGGAATTTTCAAAATAAAACACCCCAAAGGAAAAAGAAAAATCTGAAAGCCTGCAGCGATTCACGGCTGTCCACGACACTGTGCTAACTTTGACAAAAAAACTCTATACTATTGATAGTTTAATCATCAAATCTGTCAGTGTCCTCTCTTTCTTGGAAATTATTAAATTAAAAAGAAAAAGAAAAAAAATCCCATTGCATTCCTGTTTTAAGAGCATAGATTAGATTATAATTTTGGTTGAAAGAGACGGTGATTGTTTAACGTGTTTTGGTTGTAAATTGAACTGTTTTCTAAGAAAATTATCCTAGGAATGGGAAAATACATGACAAAGAGTTAGTGTACACCGTGTTTACTATTGATGAAAATCAGTAAAATTTAATTTAAATTTAATTTAATTGATTTATGTAATTATTTGATTTAAAATCATAAATCATGGACCAGCAGAACCCATCACTGGAAATGCAAAAACAGATTGAATTGATTCATGGTATTTGGTCTTTCACCCATAATTTTTCAGAGCACATGGTCCCATGTTTTTTCAATGGAGGGTGAACCGACATTAGAGCAAAGCAAAGCAAGAAGGTTCCTTGAAGCCAACAAACTTAACAAACCAATATACTATAAATTATTTGAAAAAAAAAAAAAACATTGATTCAATCAAACAAGTGAAACTTCTGGGTCACATTCATAGCCGCGTCCTTTTTTGGAAAAGCAGACGTATTTGGACTTTTGCCCATTTCTTGGTTGACTCTTCTAATCTTCTTTTCTTCATATAAATTGCTTTCTTTTTTCATTTTCATTTCAGATTCCTTGGAGCAAAAGATCTCCACGACTTTCTTCAAAAAAAAAAAAAAAAACTAGATCGAAAACCCCTATTGATTTCATATTTGGATTTTCAATATCATGCTTTTATCAAGATATGTTCTTGGGCTTATTTTCTGGGTTTTCTTGCTTCTTTTCCCTGTAAATTCAATCAGGTTGTTTACAGAAAAGGTTGAGATGGAATCAGATTTGTTCATGAAGTTCTTGGAAGGTCCAGGGTATCGAAATGGACCAGAATGTCCTGTTTTGGCTGAAGAAACTTTGATGTGTGACCCTTCAGCTGTTCATATTGCAATGACAATCGATCCTGAATACCTTAGAGGCACCATAGCTGCAATCCATTCAGTTCTCAAGCATGGTTCATGTCCAGAAAATGTGTTCTTTCACTTCATTGCCTCAGATTCAAGCTTGGTTAAACAAAACGACCTTACTCTGATTGTGAAATCTGCATTCCCAACCTTGAGTTTCAGGGTTTATGTTTTCAAGGAAAAACTTGTCAGGGATCTCATCTCGTCATCAATCCGGCAGGCTCTTGACAACCCTTTAAACTATGCAAGAAGTTATTTAGCTGATATACTTGAAGTCTGCATTCAACGTGTGATCTACTTAGATTCTGACACCATTGTTGTAGATGACATCCAAAAGCTATGGAGGATCAATTTGACAGGATCAAGAACCATTGGAGCTCCAGAGTACTGTCATGCAAACTTCGACAAGTATTTTACAGCTGAGTTCTGGTCAGACCCAGAATTTTCCAGTGTTTTCAACGGGAGAAAAGCTTGTTATTTCAATACAGGTGTTATGGTAATGGATTTGGGAAAATGGAGACGAGGTGATTACACAAGGGAGATTGAGAAATGGATGAGAATTCAGAAGGATAAAAGGATTTATGATCTGGGTTCACTTCCACCATTTTTGTTGGTTTTTGGTGGGCATGTGGAACCCATTGACCATAGGTGGAACCAACATGGGCTTGGTGGTGATAATTTGGTGAACAGCTGCAGAGCTTTGCATCCTGGTCCGGTGAGTTTGTTGCATTGGAGTGGTAAAGGGAAGCCATGGGTGAGATTGGATGCAAAGCGACCTTGCTCAGTTGATTTCCTTTGGGCACCATATGATCTGTACAAATTTCGTGGATATCCCCAGCAGTACCAGCAACAACAATACCAACAATTGCCTAGATTTACAGTTGATTCTTTATGATTTATTTGTACATTTTGCAATTCCTTCAGTCCCTTTTTTTTTTTTTTTTTCTTTCAAGAGATTATTTTGTGTAAATAGACACAAAAGGAGCTGCGGAAAATATTGGTTGAGTTCATTGTAACGGTGAGTTATGCTTTGTATGCAAACCATTTTGGCTACTTTGAGTAATTCATATCTTTTAAAAACTCTACATTAGGGTGAAAATCAATCGATCTTTCAATTTATCAAACCGATTTAATTTGATTAATTTGATTCGATTTATTTAATTTTAAAAGTAATTGTAATGAAAATTTATTTCATTAATTCGATTGTCTGTTGATTTTCAAAATTAATAATAAGATAAACCAATACAACCAACTTACCCTTTTAGTTTTATTTTTAATTTAATTTTTTATAATATAAATAAAATATATTTATATAATAATTTAAAATTATAGATTACAATGTATTATTTATATTATGTATTGTCCAATATATACAATACAAAATAACTTATTTTATAAACCCTAAAACTAATTAAGCACTCAAAACTTAAGTAGATTCGATTGTTTCAATCGGTTTAATAAATTTATTCGATTTAATCAATTTTATAAATTTTAGACCAGACAAATGTCCACCCAATTCAATTGAAATTTTTGGAATGGTAAATTAGACAAGTCATGCAATCACAATCCTGTAATTCACCTCCATCTTTCTTTTTCCTATTTACCTCTCTGTTTTTACTCTTTTAACTATTTGATGGAATCAAGCTCCATAAACTAACCTACTTGAAGCTCTACTTCACACTTAGAGTATATCCAAACTTTCAATCTTTATTCTTGTTTTTTCAATGGAGTCTCCAATTCCACAATCCAGGTATACCTCACAGGCTTCTTTCCAATCAGATTGTGTTTTGCATTCAACCCACCTTTATGCTTATTGTCATATCATAATCGTATTTAAGATATTTTACACCTATATAAATTTTGATATATTAATTTATATTATATAAATTTTAAAACATATATTCATATCACTTTTGATTATTTTATCTGTGATGTTCATAAAATTATGTCTAATATTGTCAGATTCATTGAGCATTTCTGGTGAAGTAACATACTGAAAGCTAACAATTGTTAAGAGAATGCAAGTTCAATGTTTCGTACGGTTATAAATTCATTATTACCCATCCATGGCTGCCTGCTCCGTATAGGCAAAGAACCTTAGTCCCTGAGATACAAAACAAGCAACGATTCATGCCTGGCTTCAAAATGCCGAATTGGATTAAGAAACACACAAAAGTGATTTACATTTTAGGTCACTGAATTTAACATCAAATGCTATAAAGTCACAAGTTTTAATTTCATCAAATTACATTACAGAACTGTTAACTTCATTATGTAATTTAATGAAAAAATTAACTCAGTATGCAATCATAACGTATCTCTACCAAATATTATCTTAATGAAATGTAAAAAATAAGTCATGTACGTATACTAAGTCAACTTCATGTTAGAATTATTTAACAGAATTAGCTTAAGTGACATAATTTATTAATAGTAAAAGTTCAATGATATAATTTGACAAAATTAAAAGTTTGTTACTTATATGAAAGATAATACTTAGTTTAGTTATCCAAAATGTAAATAATCCAAAAACATGGTATTTTTCAAGAAATTTTGCAAAAAGCATAGTGAAGAAAATTGATGTAATAATTATTAATAGCTTTATGGGAAAAAATGTATATTACCGGATAAACTGAAACTATAATGATAAAAAGAAAAGAATATGCATTTTCTTAAAACCTTACTCTACAATAATCCAACT
Organism: Adansonia gregorii; assembly: GCA_038382025.1. Lineage (NCBI taxonomy): Eukaryota > Viridiplantae > Streptophyta > Magnoliopsida > Malvales > Malvaceae > Adansonia > Adansonia gregorii. The sequence goes on from JBBYHO010000012.1 coordinate 4,374,266, forward strand.
ACACAACTTAGATGCAGTCTGGTCTCCAAGCCTCTTAAATGTTGACCTAATAACATACACCTGCAAGAAGAAAAGAAAATCTTAAAGTTTTACGATCCGCATGGCAAATAAGGATGGAGAAAACACAGAAAATGAGAAATCAAGAAAGAGTAATACTATATTGGATATATTTACGTGAAACAGAGGAGAGTTTATCGATCTCTCTTTCTTTCCTTTTTTTGTTTTGACCAAAAAATTTTTCAGTTTTTAATTTATGTGATGTTATGGATGAAAACCAGGGACCTTGTTGAAATCGAAAAGCCCTATAGATTTTCTCAAACCTCCTCCATCTCAACAACTAAAATCAGCAAGTATGTGGATATAGGCTATGACCCTCCAAATACATGAAGAAACTTAGAGAAAAAAATTGAACGTAATTGTGTCGGATATGTACCCATACCCGACACTAACACCCAAGTCCAAGTAACCTAGGATATAGGCATATTTGTGTGCTAGCACAGTCTTGTGTGCAAGTAAAGCCAAATGCACCCACTTGTAGCGAACATTCAGAACCAGTAAAAAGCAAGAACATTAATCAATGATATGGAAAACAACTTACCAGAAAAGCAGCTTCGCTAGGTAATCCCGGGAAGTGCCAACACTGGCACAATTTTCGTCGGCAGCATCTTGATGATTTTTTGTGTTCGCTATCCCTGGATCCCTCATAAGCTCATCCTTAAAGAACCTTTGCAATATATTTTGAACAAGCTGGTGGATTATTTCCTCCACTTGTACCGATGATGGCTGGGATAATTCCGTCACCTGGGAACAAAATTATATATAATGAGAAGACTTCCAAGTTTCATTTAGGATCAAACTAAGATGATTAAATTTTGGGGCAAGATAATCTAAACAAATAACACGTTTTGGGTCATTACCGTGTCGGCATCCAGGGACCTTAAATACTCTAACAAATCATTCCTGTTTTCCCTGTCACATTCTATTTGCACATTTTCTTTCTTTTGAGCATTCAGTTCCTGGCAAACGACATAAAACAATTAGCTCATACTGAGGGAATATACGAAAACAGATTATCAACTACAAAAAAATAGCCAAATAAAGAATTAACGGTTTTTTTTATCCTTTTCAAACAGACATGTATACATAGATATATACCAAACTAATGACCGTGCATTAGGTATTATGATCCACCAAACGAAGGAAGGTGGATTGTAGTCGATCACCATTAAATAACTGCTTGCTTATGTCAAACTTCAGAAAACCAGCACGACAGAGTTCAATCAATATAAACACTCTTATTAGCACATAAAAAAGAAAGAAAAGGGCAGTATAAAATAGTTAGCGAAAGCATGATTGACCTTGCAGCCCCCTCGAAAAACCAGAGATACAGTCAGGATGAAGTAATGCAATCACCACAAATTCAATGAAGAAACCCGAATTTAAATAACCAATAGTATTTCTTTAGAAGCAAGAAAATCTAACAATTAATTTAATTTTCTCAAAGAAATAACTACCAACAAATTGCTCATAAAATCATCAAACATCACTTCAGTAATATGAAATATAGAATCCTTACCTCCTCCGCATCAGATAACTCGGCCTGCAGCTTCTCAATATAGTTTAAAGCCTCGGGCAACAAATCTCCAAAAACCCTCGGTCTTATCTTCTCCAACTCTTCAAGTTCACCACTTCCACTCGTTTTCTCCTTCCCTTTCTCCTCAAGCACCTCTCTCTGCCCCCGCATAACAGTTTCCTCTGTCTCTTCCGCCAACTCCTCCACTGGCGCTGCTCTTTCCAGATTCCTCGTCAATGAAACTCTATACTCCGCGTTCCACAACGTATAACTAAAGGAAAAAAAAATTTAAATAGATGCAATAAATTATAAAGAATTTTACATTTTTTTAGGTCGAAAAATAAAAGATTTTACCCTGTGATTATAGAAGAGAAGAGGAGGCGATGAAGAGGAGGTTTCGAGAGGGAAACCAAAACGGAGAACTGATCAGATGGAAGAATCCCTAGCATAGTCGAGATAGTCCGCTTCATCGATTCCTTGGCGGAATCAGAAACACCCTTGGAAACAACGGAGTTGTCGAGAGGCTCGATGTTCTTCAACATATTAGCTATTACTAAGAATCCACGATCCAAATTCGACTTCTGCGTTGATACGAAGTAGTCGTCGTGGACTCCGCCACCGTTTAAGCAGCTCACAGTTACGGCAGAAGAAGGGCGGTTACGGCGGTTAGGGAAGAAGCGAGAGAGAGAAGGCGGAAGAGATTTGGTTGACAAGGCGGTGATGCGGGAGAACACGACGGCTCGGGCTGTGGCTGTCGATGCCATCAGAGAGACAGCTGAGAGCTCCAAGAGCTCCTCTTTTTTTTTTTTTTTTTCCGGCCGTATTTTGGCCTTTGCAGCTGCTAAGCTTATTTTCTTCTTCTTCTTCTTCTCCTTATTATTATTATTATTATTATTTTTTAATTGTTAGGCCGACGAGGAGTCGGGTGGTTGAGGAAATGACCCTCTATTTTGAGTTAATTACATAAATATAATTACCGCTATATTTTTTAATTTTTTTAATTTGTCACCATTAAAAAATATATTTCTTTCATAAATCTGTTAATTTATGTTTGTGTCTTGTTTTCGTCTAATTATAAATATAAAATAAAAAATTTAAATATAATAAAATATTAAATATGAATATCTATGTTTGTTAACATTTTTATCTTAATTATGTTTAAATATATTATATCTTATTAATTATATTAGCAACCAATATCATTTTGATAATGATGTATAATCTATATTCATAGTTTATAATAGCAAAAAGGCTTTGAATTTTTGGAGTTGACGAAAAAAATTAGGATTTTTAATTTTATTATAAATATTTTTTATTATTAATCAAATTTATTTGATTTATAAATAATCATTTATCAATGTACTACCTCAAAATAAAAATTTTAAAAAAAAAAGAAGGGAAATGATTTTGTAATTAGCGGAAAAAAGATCGAAGGTTTTGTTTTTAACAACAAAAATTAGCGTCCCATCGATTCGTTAATCCGATTAGATAATTTATATATTTTTATCATATTTTTATATTTATATATATACTACTCATTTTAAAATATTATATATCTATATAAATTTTAATATGTTAACAATAATTTATATTATGTAGATTAACATATTTATATATTCATATTATATTCATATTATTTTTTATATCGTATTCATATTATATAATCATATCGTGTTTAAAGTTATCAAACTTATCATTACCCAGCTTTACCGAGGAATCATTTCTTTTATGAGAGGTGTTTACGGACTAAACTATGACCTGAATTTTTTTTAACACCCCTTACTTAAGCCTGGCCAAAGATGGGCCTCACCGGATCATTAGATTCGTTTAACTATTAAAAATATTAAAATATATTTTTATGTTAATATTTATATTTATATAATTAAATTTAAAATACATATAGTCATTGAATAATAATTCAGATAAAATTATAAAAAAAATTATATCAAGATATCCAACATAATTCAAGTTATGTACTTATCCGACTCTTAAATGAGTCTTACTTTCGGTCGTCAAAAAACAAAGAGTCCAAAATAGGGAAAAAAAATTGATGGTCGAAGGAGAAAGTGAGTATTGAGTAAACGATGGTAGACCCTGTTGTTATTCCAGTGAATCAACTTTGTCTAGGACAATAAACAAGCGGGTGGGGGCGGTGCATGTGGCTGTCATGGTTCTCCTCAGGTTCAGCAAAGAGGCTTAGATTAGAACCACAGAACGCCGTGATTTTGGTAAACTGAAACTTTGCCACATAATAATCTGCAAAAAAAAAAAAAGGTTTAAAAATCCTACTAAAATATCAATTGGATTTATGATGCTAAAGGCTTGAAAACGAATCTTGATAAAACGCTGCTGGCCTGGAATTGGTTAAGGTTTGAAAAGATAGAAGATTCTTCTTTCCGGTTGGGACAAATTCACAGCGATGTTATGTATTACATTTAACAAAGGCATGCTTAATTTTTTTTTCTTTTTCAAGTTTTTCCAAATATTGAAAGGGTTTTTGAAAGATCAAATTTTCATACTCATGTTCGTGTATATATTTATATATATATTTGAAAATAGATATTTTGAAAAATAAAGAACCGAAATAACATAGATGATTTTGACAGAAACAATGACATATAATTGTGTTGATGTTAAGAGGATTTAGCTGCTACTTTCAAACAAGGAAGGAATATCGAAAGACAAAGATAAATTATCTGAATTTGAGTGAGTGCTAGATATAAATACATATTTAAGTACATTTAATGATGGTCAGGATTCCACAACAGGCCGGTAAATTCCCAGAAGGTCGGGCCCGAATTCCCAAATATCATCATCATTTTATCAGGATTGGGCCGCAAATGACCCAAATATTGGGCCAGATTCCCCACTAATGTCCTCTTAGATGGGCCATTTAACCTAATCCCGCCGTTTAAATCCTATTTCAAATTTTGTTTTTAATTTAACTCCTTTTCTGTTTCCATACAGGCTATAATCACGTACTTTATTATAATCACTTTTAAAATATTACTCATTTAAATAAATTTTAATATATTAATAATCCATATTTCACATACGCATGTATATATATATATATATATCATATTTTATTTTTTATTGTCATATCATTTTATCTCCTATTTTTGCTATTTTTCGATATCATGTTCATTTTTCTGTGTCAATGCCTGGAGTTTCATTTAATATAACCATTCACACATTCCTATGTCCATCTTGTATTTATATTAATTTTTCATATCTCATCATATTTTTGTATAATGTTTTAGTTATTTTTTTCATCTCATACTCGTGTCATTCTAATTTCTATGTCCGTATTCAAAATTACAAAGTCTGTGATTCAAAAAAAAATTTAATAAACATGAGAAACAATAAAACCCCTGTTTTTATCATTTTTTTACAAAAATAAAGCAACTCTCTCTATATGCACTATAATGGCTCAAATCTTTGCTCATATATGATCTTTACAACTTATACTACATTTTTCCTAACCATTCTTCCTAGTCTTTCAGCACTAGTATGGCCAAGTAGCATATCATCTATGAACATTAAAAGAAACGTGTCCCCAGCTTCGAAAAAGCCTTTCGAGGTTCAGTTGCACCAAGGGCTGGCTTCTACACGAAAAGGATTATTCGGATTAAGCCATCTCCGGAAATGCTTGGAGAAAAAACTAGTTTAAAGATTGCAATTTCGTGTTTACCTTTTCGTGCCGGTTTTTGAGAGAAAGCAGGTTTAGATTTATTGTCAAGATAAAAATCTATGGAACCGTTGTACTCTTGCCTGATTATTATACGAAGATCTGCGGTGTGATGAGTTCTGTCTCCTACGAAAGAAGAAATCTTCGGTGTCCAACACATACGAAATCTGAAAACAATATGTGGATCATAAGTGGAGAAAAAAGAAAAATCAAGGTAAAAATTACTTGCATAAGCGATTTACTAGTGATACACATATGCCGCAGACTTCATAGTCCGAAATAGGGCAAGAAAGAAAGGTAAAAGATTAAATACAATGGCAAGATTACCTTGTATGAGTTGCAAGATATCTTGTTCTCTAAACCATTAACCAGTTCAACACCTTCCATGGCCATACAAATAGCAGCATATTCATCTAGGTTTGCGTACTTTTTCTTGTTTCTGCAAATATCGGTAAAGAAAAGAGCGGATTAAGCACTAATTATTTTATGGCATATTCCAAATCTTTGCTACAATCAACTATAATAACACGAGAGGCTGGCAGAACCATTTACGGGTTACGTTTTATTTCAACAGCGGATAAAATTAATTGCAGAAATACGAAAGTGATTAATCCTAATGTTATCGGTTATTACCTCTTTAGTGTAATGCCATGTGGCTCCTTTTTTCTGGGAAAGACTGATAGAAAATCATTGTGCAAAAAAGCTGAAAAATTAGGTTCCATGGAAACGGCAAATGCCTCGGGCTTTTCAATGACATTGTCCATAAGTTGAATAGACAAACGAGTTGGCGAAGATGACTGCAAAGACGACAAAAAGAAGGAAACACATTAAAACAATTATACATGTAAACATCCATATAAAGTGACAGAAAAATAGGACATTCATGTGCCTTATTATGTATTTCTGTTCCCTTTTTTTCTTTTTTTCTTTTTTTGAAAAAGGGTCGTAGTAGCGACATGCAAACTTACACATTTCAATCGATATATATTCTCCTCATGAAGAAGGACACGCGCATTCTCATAATAAACTGAATCAATTGTCCTGCCATATTTCCGGGATTTTTCATACTCGAACAATTGAAGAAGCTTATTGTCCATCTCATCTGTTGCAACAGCTTGAAGCTGCAACGAAACTATTGTTCAGAACAGCTGCCGAAAAAAGAGGAAAGAAATGATGAAGACCATCAAAAGAAAGCAAACCTGTTTAACCAATTTATATATTAACTTGTCCAATGTGAATAACACATACGACTGGTTTCCTATTATAGCTCGACATTCATCCTCAAACTTCACATTGTCAGCAGATCCATCGAGCAGACTGTACAGTGCAGTCATAAATCTGTGTAGCACAGAGATGAAGTTTTCCGAATTAGACAGCACCAGACAGCTTAATATTGTTCAGCGATAAAATTGATAAGTAAATCACCTGGCATACAAATCTGAAGAATTAGCATCTTTCGAATTTTTCCACTTTATTTCAGCACCTGTTGAGTTTCTTTTCGCTGATAGTATTCTTTCGTATAGGATCTAAACAAAAATCCAAGATTGAAGAATACTTAATAAAATGTAGAAAGAAAAGTTTGAAGGATAACTAAAAGCTTTAGAAAGCTTACGAACTTGATGATATCTAAAAAGAACATAGAAATCATCATTTGCGTAAAAAACCCAAGAACTGTTTCGAGCTTCTTCGGGTAAAACAGCAGGTACATGCTTTGCAAGAGGCTTCACCGTAAAAAGACGTTCGGAATTTGACAAGGACATGCCATCTCCTCCCACATGTGTATCATTTGTCCCCTCAGCTTCACCTTCGCTCTCAGCCTTACCATCAACTTCATCATGTTCTGCCCCTTCCTCCTCTTCGTGCTCTTCACGGGAGCATTCATCACCTGCAGACTCACTGCCGGATGCATCATCACCAGCCTCCGAGGCATTTTCACTATCCTCATCATCAGCATCCACATCATTTTCTCCTCCAGTGTCCTCACAATGCGACTCTTTCCCGTTTCCATGCAGGTACTGTCTGCTTTCAACACCATGATTTGCCTTAGGCATGGCCTTTAGACCAGTATCACCATATGCAACAAAATTATCCTCCTCGAAATCACCGTTAGGCGATAATTCACCTTCTTCTTTTTCAATTTTGGACGGGCCAGCAGATTCTTCTTGACATCTACTAGCATTAGAGCCATCTGTAGGCACTCCATTTACTAATAAAGCATGTTTTGTTACATCACCACCCTGAAGTAGCAAGAAAATTTACAAAAAGCATATTATGACCAAATATCAAGGAGATAACCTCCTTGCTTTTCCACCTAAACAAGGAGAATATGAGCAGAACTAAGCACGGAAAGCAGGGCCCAAAAGATGCCAAATATTGCTATAACTTACGAAATCCAATTAGTAATATCATCTTCAGCGATACTAAGTAGAATACAGTTGTCGATAAGCATAAACTCATACCTCTGATGCATGCACAAGCTCCGCATTAGCTTCAGGTTCATGATCCGTACCAGCAGCAACACTACTAAGCCTAGATGCCGCTGCACCACACCCTGGAAATTCAAACTACTCTTCAGTATTGCAACATGATTTTGGAAAGGAAGGAATAATAAGAATAAAATTTAATAACAAAACCGAATAGGCCAATGAATTTTTTTCTAACATACACACCTGCTGCCCCTTCAGTAGTGTTTTTGCTGTGATTATTTTCTGCTTCAAATGCAAGGGCTCCAATTGCAAGCATGTTTATTCCAGGCCTTTTATCAGCTATAAACTTGATCTCTTTCTCTAGCTTTAAATCATTTCTAGAGACATGACCCGAGTGTTCTTCTTTGGCTGAAGTTTCCCCATTTGTCAAACCATTTCTGCAAGAATTAGTTAATTCCGGTGAACCATTCTCATCTCGATCGCTGGCAGCCTTCTGTTGTGCAGAATTAACAGTAGCATCAGCTCCAGGACTTCCACCACTTTCAGCAATACTTGATGCGGTACAGTTTACAACAGGATTCTGAGCTTTATCAGCACCAACATTACCCTCTCTGCCATTAGTTCGAAGAGGAACACCCAACATCGGCTCCAAGAAAGTGGTCCAGAGCCTCATGACTTTACTCAACTGTTCTTTGGTTGAGCACATCTCTTCACATGAATATTCTATAAGTTTATATAGGTCTTCATGAATATCGACATCTAAATATTCATATTCAAGGTGTGGAGTTAAGGGTTGCTTGTGACCAGCAACGCTAGCCACAAGAACATCATCCTCTTTCTGGTTCTTCTCTTTCAACTCCTTAATTTCAGCCACTAAAGCTGCAATTAGAAATACGGGTCAATACAATGAGACTAGATAAGCAAAGTAATAAGAATATAGAAGATTAAATGAACACCCTCTCCTCAAGTTCAAATAAAAGTTTTCCCTCAAATCCTTCAGCCGGATGGACAACATTTCAAATCGCAGTCTTAAAGACGTAATTAATTGGTTTCATCAATGGGTTCTAAATCTATTATATAGACAAAATGTTAGAACAAATTGTTAAGAATCATCCATCAATCTTAAAACCAAATTTTGCATCAAAGGAAAAGGCAGCATGTTGCATCATTCATATGGAAATTCCACTTACATTTTACACTCAAGTTCTTTGAATCCTGCTGCTTGAAATAGAAGCTGCGGTGATCAAGTGATTTATAATGGTTTTTCGAATAAATGTCAGCCCAAACCTTGTTGAAGTCCAAACGGCACTTTGTCCACTCTTCTTGCTTCTGCTTCAGGCGAGTCAAAATGACAGGTAATGCAAGAGCAGGATTTTTACGTAGTATGTCCATTACATCAAGACCATGGTCACCATATAAACGCTCAATGCACCTTAAATTTAGAACTGCAGTAAGTGGGTCAGAAAAGGTCAAAAGTTAAAACGATGAAGAATGTTCATATAGCAGACATCATGTATAATTCAATAATCTAGGAATAAATACGAACCAGTAAAGTGGTCTTCTACACGAATTGGAGAATCCATATTGATTTTATTTTCATTAATGCTGTTCAGAAGGTCCTCAGCACGCTTGGCTGTTGAACTTACAGACTCTAACAACATATCCAGCTCAAATCTAAGACCAGCAGACAAGAAATCTATTATATCGAGAAGAAGATAATATCAAGAATTTCCAAGGGCATAAATCAACAGAATAATTAAGCAGTGCATATCTGTTTTTTTTGTTTTTTCCGGAAAACACATTCTCACCTTTGCATTCATTGCAAAAGTTGTAATCGGAATAACATACGAATCAAATTACAAAAAAGAGAATATAAACAATCACAATATTTATTGCATAAATAGTACTGGGACATATAGAGGAAAACCAGAAAATATTTACCTATCATCCTCGCATCTGAATAAACTCTCTTCGTACTGATTTCTGCGCATGTGCTTAAAAGAATAATCCTCACTTCCTGAAGTCACGGATACCCAATGTTCGTTCAGCACTTGAGCGCCAAGCTCTGATCTCTGACTTGCTGAAGATATTGGATACTGAAAGACAAACACCCAAAAAAAAAAAACATCAGAATCAGTATCAAATCAAGCATAAAATTAGCCAGCGAAAAAATTAATCAAAAGTTTATACATCATCAGGCAGAAGCCGATAGCTTGGGGAACAACGTTGGCAGTTGGAAAGGTCAAGCTCCTGTATGGATTTTGCCATGTACTTCTCCCTGCTGTATCTGTCCTTTTCCTTAGCTCCCTCCATTTCTCGTCTCTGCTCTCTATCTTTTTCCTCTAACTTCAGTGGCCTGGATATATGTCCATCACCACTAAGAGATTCTGCAATCAAGTTGTAAACATCTTAGCAATTTACAGATATATACACACATACATATATATGTATAACTATATACATATATACATATATATATATATACACTCGAATATAATTTGCATCTAATAAGACTACACTATTTACATAAGAGAACGTGACAAAGGAGAAAACAGCCAAGAAAGATAGGAACATGTATAACAAAGTAACAGAAAAGGAAGTTATTGTTTGCATACTTTTACTAATAACACCAGCAAGAAGCCCTTCTGCACGAGACATTTAGATTAGAAACGGCCGTAAGGATAAATAGTCGAAATAAAAAAACTTCAAAACAATACTTCTGCAGTTACCAGTATTCTCACAACACTCCAGAAACTGATTGAATTCATTCATAAGATCCGGGTGCTTGCCAAGTAAATCAGTCACCTGAAATTGGCAGAAAGCAATGTAACATCTGATTAACTACCAGCAAACGTGGAAGGTGAAAGATTTGCCTCCTGATAATTCTACAAAGATTAGTAGATTGAATGATTTGAAAAGTCAAAGATGAGAGTTAGAGATTGTGTAAAACATACCAAATTTTGCAAATCGTTTCTTTTGATTATTCCATTGCTATAAATATTAAGGCACTTTAAGAATGCCTGGTAGTCAGCTGAGCTGCATAGCCTCTCCTTAACTTTCTCACAGAATATGAACCCTTGGTTGCACATGCCTGAGATTTGAATAGAAAAACCTAAAACTTAAAAGGTTGATATATCAAGGACAAGAAGAATGTGCATTAACGGATTAAACCAATCTCATTACACAAGCATTGCAATATATTTGAAAACTTTTAAGACAGGCTGGAAAGGTCATCAACAATCATGTGGGAAAACAAATTCAAAGGGCTTTCCCTCAGATTAAAAAACAGAAGATATTTTCCCTAAATTATAATAACACCCACAAACAAATATTAGGAGCTGAATTTGCCAAAACATCAAGATGGACTATGTAACCCGCTTGTGCTTTTCCCAGCCATAGATCACTTCTCACAGGAAACAAATACCATATGCCTATACAGCTTAATTACAGTCAAAACATCATAGAAAATTGCAACCAACATGATGTAATCATATCTCGCATCTTCACCTAGGCATAAATAGAACTACAAGCTCATTCTCACCAGTATATCACATCAAAGACTGACGGAAAGAAGCACCCAGAAGAATATATAAAGACTACTTTATTAGCAATGTATGATAGAAGAACAAAAAAAAAACCATAAAGAAAACTATATAACAATAATATTTAAAAAAAAAAATTAAAAACAAAAGAAAACTGATACCTTGAATGCTATAAACAAATAAAGCTGTCAAAAAGGTTGACGGACTCACTTTTTAAAGTGTCCCTGTCATCAGAGGAAGCAAATCCTTCAATCTTCCTTCCAGATCTCTTTTTGTCAGGAAAACGCTGGAAGTTAAAGTCCCTATTGTTGTCATGCTCTGCATCATCCTGATCACGAGTTCTCCGATCCCTATTGTCCTTTTCCAGACGCTTTCTCTGCTCCTTTTGCATTTTCATCATAGCTTTGTCATCGTCCATTTCAGGACGATCAACACTGAGATCTCGATCAGCATGGGAAGTGATAAACCAATCCCTCCGACGTTGCTGTAAAAGAGATTTCCTATTACAAACACATCAAATAGCAACTAACAAAAAATATATATATTAAAAGAGTAACAGTTACCTTGTCTGCTTGTATATACCGCAAGGTGGGTGTAGCAGAGCTTTGCTCATTATAACGCTGAGTTGAATTTCGACCATATGGAACTTGTTGGGTCAAAGGTGCTGCTGAAGAATCTGGTAAAAATCTTGTGAACTCCTCAAGCAGATCTGAATGGTCCTCAAAAAGAGAAGCAACCTAAAAGCAACAACGGCAAAAAAAGAATACAACTAATGTTTTCTGAAAATAAAAGTTCCCAGAGATTACAATTCAGTAAGAATCAAAGAGCCGATGAAGACAGGTAAAACAACCAAAATAAGACATTTTACCTCGCTATAGACCTCATTTATGTCCTTGTGCTCCTTCCGGTACATATTCAAGATATCCAGGAACGATTTATAAACATGCTCATCGTTTTGGAAACGTTTCTGCATAATAAAATGGATAATTTAGACAGCTAAACATGGATATTCATAAGGATAAAACAATTACACCACAATGATTTCACCTTTATTTTGTTTACAAAGCTGATTGCTTCTTCAAATTCAACTGTCTTTTTTGGAGGAGCCTCATCCTCATCGAGAGTTATTTCATATCCCTTAGGCAGGAACGTATTAAATCCATAAATCAAGTTATTATGCCCTTTGAATAATTCCTTCACTCGGGCAATGACACCAACCGTATCAGTCCTGCAGACGATGAAAGATGTATTGAACATGTATTAGTTTAAGGCAACACATAAAAAAAAAAAAAAAATTCATTGACTAAAACTTGACATTTCAGGAGACGATACCTCTGAGCCTTGAAATCCTTCATGACTTCAAGGAACATGTCATACTTCTCTTTCTGATCCTGAAACATCTCCTTGACTTCCTTTAGATATGTTAAGGCATCATTTGTAGTCAGTTTCTGTGACATACCTCCCACTCCTCCTGCACCTCCACCTCCGCCTCCGCCTCTGCCCCCGCCTCCCCCTCCCCCTCCCCTTCCCCCTCCTCCACCTCCACCCGGCATTTGGTTTTGCCCGTAGCTTCATAGGTAGAAAATCATACAAAATTCAGAACCACAACCATTTGACTAACACCAATCAAGAACTTTAAAAATCTTTTAGCTTAACCTTATTTACTTTCAACAGATAATTACTCTTAAAAGTTTCCATTAAATTAAAAGCAAATTTACTAGATATTACAAAGCCAAGTGAAAATCCTAGTAATGATCCTAGAATCACAAAAACCAACGGCATAAACAAATCACTCAATTCAAGTGGTAAACAAAACAAACCCACATGCTAATTCAACAAATATTTCCTATCAAACCTCACCAAACAAAAACATTAAATCTGACAACAATAAACAACAAGTAATCAAAACAAAAACAACCCAGACTACCAAAGTAGACAAACTTTTCATATAAACACAAAACCAAACACAAAAACCCTCAAAAAAAAAATCAAGCAACTGCAAACAGATTACATAAAACAGAGCAAAGAAAAAAAATTAAGAGAAAAAATAACTTACGATTCAGCCCTCGAAGAACCAAATGGGCGTTTAAATTGAGAACCGGAATATATATCCTCTCTTATTCGCTTCATCCCTGCAAACCAAAAAACAAAAGAAAAAAAAAAGTGATTTTTCTTAAACAGGAATAATCTTTGAAGAATAAAACAAAAACCCATTTTAAGAATTGGATTAAAGAAATTTACTTACCTCTGTAACAGATCTTACAGGAGGGCAAGAAAGAGAAACCAAACCAGTTGTTTTGTCTCTGATCCTTTGTGTTTTGCTCTTTCTCGTTCTGTTGTACAACAAATAAACAATTGAAGAAGCCAAAATATATATAAATAGATAAGGAAAAAGAGTTAAGAGAAACTTGTTACAAGTCAAAATCTGAAAACATAAAAAAAATCAAAATGTTCTTCTGAAAACTGAAGGAAACAAAAGAGAGGTGGCTTGTTTGTTCTAAATTCGGAAACAAACACTTCTTTCGAGTATTGTGTTCTTCGTTCTCTGTTTGCATAATTTCTTATATTACTTATTAGTGGGCCTTTTTTTTGTTTCCAAGTACCCAAATATAAGTCCATGGCTATTAGCCCAAAGGAGAACTTAGATGTTCCAATTGATATTTGATGAATTAGGGTTTTGAAAAACGATGGAAATTTCTACGCGTTTCTCTAACGACAATTTTACTTTCATAATCAAAGTTCATTCTTTTTTCTTGATTTTTATTCATTAACTAACATGAATTACCTTAATTAGTATACCGTTTAAAAGTTTAGATAATTTTCAAAAATATGTAACTTGAAATATTATTTTTTGTCGGTTTATGTAACTTTATTGTTTATTTGTTAAAGCAAATGTTAATGTTAATTAAGTTAATTATTTATAATGACAATTTATATTAAATACGATAATTAATAGTTATTTCAATAAATTCTTATTACGTACCTATTTATAAAATTTTATTATGATATATAAAAAAATATTCTTTTAAAAATAAACTTAAAAAATTATGATTTTAGGCTTCGATTTAAGCCACCAACCTTTACAACTTTATATAAATATATATATCATGTTACGTGCCAAATTAATTCTCTATGTTGAGATCAAGTATTTTTATCAAATGTTTATTTAGATTTTTGGACAATTAATCACAAAACATAGCATGTAGAATCAATTAAACTTTCGTTAGCCACTTGTATAAATTCACTTTAATTTGATTACTTTCTGATCATGTTTTTGATAAACCAAATCAAACGTAGCCATTGGACATACGTTACAGTAACAAAATCAAACCCCTACTTCATCACATGGTTCTAAGTAACAAAGGGTACAAATATAGACTTGAAATCCACATGACTTATATAGTGACGATGCATGGATTCGGTCACCCAAGATTTAGACAAGAGAGAGTTTAAGAGAGAACTTTTTATTAGTGTAATTGTAATAAATTTTTTTAATTAAATGTTCACAAAGTATATGTGTTTATTTATATAGCACTCTAATATCATTTGTATCACACTCTATTAGGAATACAATTTTGGCTCAATTTGTATTAAAAGTTAAATAATGTTCTTATGAGTGCTTCAATTGGTAATTACCTCAATTGATACGGAATAATAAAAGATAAATACTTCAATTGTTAATGGTAATGAAATCACTTCGTGGTATTTTTAGTTAGAATATAGCTTAAAATATTTTTAAAATTTTTATCTAAATTTTTATCGGGTTTAATCCTAAAATTTAAACTATTATTGTTAAATTAATAAAAATAAAATATTTTTATAATAATATTTATATTATTTATATTAAATTAAAAAAATTATTATTAAATAATTCAATCCAAGTTAAAAAAATATTGACCTTGCAAATGGATACGCCTTGAACCAACACAGCCTATAAATAAGGTTTATAAGGATAAGAATTAACGAATTGAGCCCATGCTTAAGGGCTAAGACCAGTCCCTCTATAGGACCATTTCAACCCTCCCAGAAGACAAAGTACAGAGTTCAACCTTCAAACTTCGAAAATTAACCATGCCTTGTGCCCAAAGTTCTAAAAGCAAAACAGTGGTACAACTCTAGTCTTTGAAAGTTAGAAGTTCCAAAGTAAAACAAAACTTTGTAGTCAAGATTTTCATTTTTTCTTTCCTTTTTTTTTTAAACCAAAAAGATTTGAACAAGTTAAATAAAACCCAATTGACAAAGTAATTAATGTAAGTTCATTGTATTCTTTGATAGGACATTTCAATGGACAAGTAGACAATCAAATTGGCTAATCTGTTGGCCTAATTAAGATTAAATTTAGAGGTTTTTGATTTAATAATATTTTTTTGTTAGTTAAATTACGTAATTTTTTTTTTAAAAAAACGGTAAGAACTTTTTGAAATAGGAGAGAGTATACATTAAAATTTAAAATTATTAAATATTATTTTTTAAAAAATGATTATATGAATTAATTAAATTAAATTTTAAATTAAAATAAATTGTTGTTGAAAAAATTGTCCATTTTAGGTTATAGAACTAGTGAAAAATAAATTAAACTGATAAAATAAAAAAAATCAAGAAAACTAGATTTAAGCTTTTTTTAAGAAAAAAATTCTATGTAATGAGATTTAAACTTTTGACTCGTTGGATCTGTATTAAAAATCATACCTAATTTATTTAAGTGTATAATTTTATTATGTATTTACTATAGTTAATATTAATACTATTTTAGTTTGTATTTATTTATTTTTTAATTCAACTATCTAATTAAGCTAATTAAGCTAGTTGACCAGATAATAAAAAAGCTTTATCGATTTAACTTTTAATTTAATTTTTTTAATATTAAAATAAATCGAGTATGCATCTTTTGTAATTTGTGGTAATCAGGATTATAATTCAGGCAAGAATACAAATCTCATGGCCCAATTTAGTCAATAATTAACAACTTGGAAAAGTATAAATATATATATATATATATATATATATGCAGAGGTATTTTAATATGTGGGTTTTCTTTGTTCCTTTTTGGTAGCCTAGAGAAATAATGAAGAAAATTTTCCCATAATTTTCCTTCCATATTTCATGGTAACAAAGAAAATATTAAAA
>JBBYHO010000012.1:4422777-4436224 GCA_038382025.1 Adansonia gregorii
GAGCCTAAACAAGAAATATGAAAAGTTTTCGGGCAACAACATCATAAAACTTTTATTTATATTAAATGATATATTTAAATTTAAATTAAAAATTAAAACTTTTCTCAACACAATTTAAATGATAATGACTAATTTGAATAAACATTAAAAATTAAAAATTTATTTAAATATAATAAAAATTTAAAGATTTTTTATTATTTTAATATTTTATGTTGATTTTCCCGCCAAAACATATCATTTTCATTGGATTTAGTGGATCATCAATGACAAATAGAGATAAAAAATTTGAATGTAAAAAGGGCAAAAAAAAAGTGCAAGAACCAACTATAAACATTGGTCACCTTGGAATAAATGTGGTTAAAGATAAAGACCCATTCTAATTCTTTTGTCTTCATTGATTTAATAGGGTTGAAAGCAAATCATACCCTATAACCAGAGTGCACTTGTCACATCTTTTGATGGTCATCTATGTATTATATCTGTAAATAATCTTTGCACATGATCAAAAACAAACTTTTTTGGACTTTTCCATGAAGAAAATGAACCCAATACCTTTTCTTTTCTTTTCTTTTTTTCCTAAAATAAAAAAAGCTTTAGTCGATAATAATGGAAAGAATTCCATGAGTTCATAATTAAATTTTGAATTATTTAATATTATTTTATAAAAATAATTATATGAATAATGGAATAAAAATTTTGAATTTATATTTTATTATTTTTTTGGTAAATTAAGAAATAAAGAGAATATTTATAATTGAATTCTTGCACATTTTCTAGACTTTTAATCATGATGGGCTTGTAATTTAATTAGTGGAAGTTGTTGAAAGATGAGCAGAAATAGGAGAAAATGGAGACTACCCAAAGATATTAAAAGGTTTATTGGTGATTACTATATATACCCACACCTATCATGTGAGCTGGGAGGAAGAAGTTATGTGTGTTTATATATATATATATATATATATATATATATATTTAGAGAATGGGTAGTTTTTTTAAAGTTGATAATATATATTTTTTGAAATTTTATAAAAAATTAAAAATATTTATATTCTTGTTATATTATTTAATATTATAATTTAAAAAATTATCTTATTTTTTATTAGTAAAATTTAAACTTTACGAACAAAGTTAATGATGATATATATCTTTTAAGTATATTTAAAATAAAAAATAATTTTAATAAAATTGGACGTGAAATAGTTTTTTAACTTTAATTTATAAAATTAAAAAAACTTCATTATTGATATATAAAAAATAAAATTGCTATAATTTATTTATATTTTTCATAATTAAATTGATTTTACTTAATTTATAATATCTTAAGCATTTTATTATTAACTTTGAGTAATATACTAGATTTCCATGAAAAGAAAAAGAAAAAAAAAGAGAAAGTAAAAAAAAAAAAAAAGGAGTTACGTGTGCAAGAAATTATTAGATATACCCTTAACTGCAAATTTTAAAAATAAAATTAATAAAAAAATAAATAAATTTTTATATTAAATAATATTTATACTTTCAATTTTGTATATTTTCTTAAAATGAAATTAAGATTCTTTTTGCTTAGTTTCCACTGACTTCACTTAAACTCGAAGAGCTCCTTTATGCATATATATATATATATATATGGTACAAATATAAAGGTATAAATGTAAATTTATATCTTGAAAATCTTCATGGGATTGGCGCCGGGAAATCAGGTTAAACAGTGGAGACCCACGAGACAAAATTCACATGCAAATCTCTGCTGCCCCAACCTCATATGGTGCCACGTTTATGATCGAACGGCTATCATGTCCCCCTTCAATCCACGGCAATTTCTTTTTGACCCTCCTATCACAAGATTACAACTATAGATGTACACATTTATAATCAAAATCTTGTCAATGAGGGAAGTTTCTCTCTTTCTTTTTTCCAATTAATGTAGAATATTCAGAGCCTTTCATCTTCATTATTTTAAGTCACTTTCTTTTTCTAACATTCAGTTCATACAATCTTCAAAAACCCTTTTTTTTTCTTTTGTTAATTTGGTGTTTATATGAAGAAATAAAGACATGAAGTCTTCTTCTTCTTCTTATTTTTTCCAAGATGAATATCAGCTTTATAACAAAAAAGATAAATGTCTAAACATGGGGAAGGGATTGTTTCCTCCGTTTTTCGTGTCTTTTCTTCTTGTAACCGTCATATTCATACTTTTCATCCTGTATTCTCCAAACCCTTTAACAGCCATGTCCAAACATGGCCGTGATCAAAGGCTTCCCTTGACCGAACCTTCTAACACTACCTTTCAAGGTATAACTCAATTTTCATATATTTCGGTTTTCACCATATAAAACTTTGGGATGATTCTGATTTTTGTTTTTTTTTTTTGGGGGGGGGGTATGTTATTAGGTGATGATGGTGGGATTTTGAACTGTGACTTGTTTAAGGGTCATTGGATACCTGACTTCCATGGGTCTCAGTATACAAACAGGAGCTGTCCGACAATTCCCACTTCAAAGAATTGCTTCCTCCATGGAAGAACTGACAAAAATTTTCTCAACTGGAGATGGAAACCTGACCAATGTGATCTTCCAAGGTTTGATCCAAAACCATTCCTGGAATTTGTTCAAGGAAAGAAACTTGCATTCATTGGTGACTCAGTTGCCAGGAACCACATGGAATCCCTTCTTTGTCTCCTGTCAAAGGTTATTTTTTTTTTTTTTTTTCAGAACTTCATGTTCTTCGGCATCAATTAGGCATCATAATTTTCATTGTCTTTTATGGTGAAGTTCTAGTTAAGACGCGATATCACGAGCATAATACTAATACACGAATTGGCAAGTAGCTTTCTGGGTTGGTTGGCTTTACCCTGATTCCAATATCCTTGGTTTTGCTCTAATTGAGGTCTGATTCCTTTACATGCATGAAAACAGAATCTAAATAGTACCAATGATGATAAAGCCATTGTTTGGAACAATATTTTGGAGTAGGCATTACCTTATATTATTTTGCTGTCTTTGGAAGAGTAATTAATTCATATCCATGGAATTTAATATCAGATTAAAAGGCTGAAAAAGGGATCATCTGCCTAGTTTCTATCAATTTTGGATGTCTGAAACTGGACGTTGATTTTTTTTAAGGTTTTGCTAGCGGTAATTGTCTTGAAAATTTAGTAGAAACCAGGTTTGATGATCTGTAGTTTTGATAGACTTCTGGATTTAAGA
This sequence comes from Adansonia gregorii, assembly GCA_038382025.1. NCBI lineage: Eukaryota > Viridiplantae > Streptophyta > Magnoliopsida > Malvales > Malvaceae > Adansonia > Adansonia gregorii. The sequence continues at coordinate 4,425,984 of JBBYHO010000012.1, forward strand.
ACTCCCATAATAACTTGACTCAGCTAGAGAAAAGTTAACCACATTGAATTGGATATATGTTACTCGAATTCAATTGTAAATATCGGATATGAGTACATATCTTACATAGGTACTTTAAATAAATTTTTAAAGTTTTTTCACTTAGTTAGAGTATTTTTGGAAGATCATGTCTCTATGTTTATATCCGAATATATATCAGATATGGTATTTCAAAATAAGATAAAAATTAGAGAAATGTAGAATTGAATTATAATTAGTTTTCTCTACAAAGCATGAAAGAAAAATAACAGGGAAAGATGTCATGGTTTTGATGGATTTGGCTGCGAGAGCAATAAAACTGGCAAACTTGACGGCCATCCAGGGAATTTAAGTGCCTTTGAAGTCAGAATCAATGAAAGACGAGCGTCCTTGTCAAATGGCTGAAAATGCTACGTTTTCAGCAGACCAAGTCAGTGGAACAAACACCACCATTTTAATTAATTAATAGTTTTGCAATTAAAAAAAAATACTGTTTTCACATGCCACTGGTCTGAATAAATTCTGAATCATTCCATCATTCGTGTTTAACATTACAGCATATATTTGAATATAAGTATAAGCATATATTGGATATGATATTTATCATGAGTTTGAGTAACATTGTACCAAGGTTCTTTAGCATTCTTGAAGACGTATTAAAACCAAATGCAGGTCCATAATTTAAGTCTTGAATGTAAATATAGGGCCTAAAAAGTTGAGTTATTTTAATATTTTTTTCACAAAGAAAAGGTTGACTTGGACTTGTTTAGATTATTTGTAGGTCAAAATTAGTTAGCGGGTTTTCTTTTATTTAATATTAATTATTATTCTTCCTCTCTATTCTTATTTTTATTTTTTTAGGTATTTAAGTTTGGCATTCGTGTTTGATACATTTTCGGATATGAGTATCTCCAAAAACTCTTTAAATACATGAAATTTTTTTTATAAAAATTGAATATACTTATATATACGAAAAACTCACATTCAAGTTCGAATAATATAGTTTTAGCCTGTTTTCAAATCTGTATAATAGTTAACAGTTTTCCTTTCAAGAGTCCAGATGAACTTGCTTGAGAGGTGCTTGAACTGCAAATCTTTTGTAGGTGGAAACTCCCAAAGATCAGTACAAAGATTCAGAAGACAGGAAACGGATCTGGTACTTTCCTGATCATGATTTCACACTTATGATCCTTTGGACCAAATTCCTTGTAACCGGTGAAGAACGAGTTGTCAATGGTTCATCATCTGGTATTTACGACTTGCACCTTGACAAAATTGATGAAAAATGGAGCAAAGATCTTCCTGATCTAGACTATGTTATAATCTCAGCTGCACATTGGTTCTTCCGACCAATTTACCTACATGATGGCATTGGTGTTGTCGGATGTGTATATTGCAATACTCCGAATGTGACAGATTACGGTGTCGGATTTGCCCTCAAGATGGCTTTTCGATCTGCATTGAACCATATCAACCGCTGCAACAACTGCAAGGTGAGGGTTACCTTAGTCCGGACATTTTCACCTGCTCATTTCGAGAACGGGACTTGGAACACAGGGGGAAGATGTAACAGAACGAGCCCTGTAAGTGAAGCAGAGATCGACTTGAAAAGCAACGAATGGGAACTGAGGAGCCAGCAAATGGAAGAGATCGAAAAGGCGAGAATTGAAGGCGATTCGAGAGGGAAGAGAAAGAAGAAAACGAAGTTTGTTGCTTTGGATGTCACCAGGGCCATGCTCATGAGACCTGATGGTCACCCTGGTGAATTTTGGGGAAACAAATGGATGAAAGGTTATAATGACTGTGTTCACTGGTGCTTGCCTGGTCCCATTGACGTCTGGAACGACTTTCTAATGGAGATTCTGAGAAGAGAGGCCGCATTAGTTTCTTAGTAAAGGGTCAGATTCAGTTGGTTAGAATCATATACCCATACATATTTACATCTTAATAATTTTTCCTCCATTTATTCTATCCCTGGGCTTACAGATTTTTTACGGCCAAAAGATGCAATTCTTTTTTCTTGTTAAAATAATAAATTTACATATATTTTCATTATAATATAACAGCAAATACCATTGATCCTGCATAGCCTAATATTAACAACAATGATGAACAAATACAGATTAAGAGTTTATTTTATAAAGCTACTGATTATTTGGACTTGGATGTTTGAGTGTTTGGTCATTTTTTAAAGTTTTTTTTTTGTGTTTGGAGGGTCTTCTAAAGATCATATTTCTATACTCGTATTAATTATGCATTAGATATGAATGTCAAACATAGATAGTTCATGAAAAATGAAGATTTAGAGCAACATAGGTTGTTGACATTGAGATACAAACCCAGACATATTGTGTCACTTTTTTTTTTTTGGTACAAAAGAATACGTAAATTTAGAATAGAGAAAAGAGTTACAAATGTTAGACTCGAACTCTATACTTATTGAACACCATCTCTTAAGAACAGCTGCTTGAATTGAGCTAAACTCCAACTTTATTGTATGCCACTTCTAAATGGTGACTATATGAATCAATTGAGCTTAACCCTAAGTTCTTTTATTGGATGTCACTTTTAAATTGTGATTACATGAATCAACTACTTTAAACCCCAAATGCGGAAGAAGAGATTGTTGCAAATTGTACTTACATCTCTTCGTTAATAACATAAGCAATATTCAACCCTCAGAAACTATCAACTTCAAACAATAGTGGTATTTTGCCTACTAGATGAAGTTTGACATTCTGCAAGCATACCAAACAAAGAGTTTTTCCCGGTTCTCCAATGTGCTGGGACCCAATAAGAAGTGGGAAAAGAAATGTGAAATTTTGAAACGCTAGCCAAGAAAACGTATGACAACTTATCCTGAACTGGATTTCTTGCTAAAATCTCCAACTAGCTGGAACCCGGAAATGAAAGTACTAATGACCAAAACTCTGGCAACTCAGGTGCGAACATGGTGGGGGTGGGGGGAGGCACTATTCCAGGAAAAGACAAGACAAGCAAGGAACATGTTGGAAGAGAATCGATTTATAAAAACATTCAAGGGAAATAATGAAAAAGAACACTCAACTATTTGTTTTATCAATCATGAAATGTTAAACATAATCAAAGTAAATACCAAAATCTTGTAATGAAAGGAGGGTATCCTCGCTAAATGCTAAGACAGATTAAGAGTAATTAAGGAATAACTTTTCTTTTGTGGAGGCAGGGGAGTTTGGATGGGAAGTAAATGTGAAAGGCTTGATTCACACTTCATGAATGGAATGGAACTAAAATCTCGATGAATCAGCCAGTCTACTATAGCAAATCGTAGCATCCGTAAGTCACTTCACACTATTGGAATACGCAGCAGTTAGGTGATATATGCATGGTTCCAGCAACAGAGTGCCAAACTTCGTCAGGCAGCATGTGTCACAGTACGAGAGTGCATTCCTGGGTTCAAGTGCCGCACAAGCTTAGAGCTAGAGTCTCGGCCTGTGACACATGTATGCAGCTAACTAACCATACCATCACTACTCTACATCAAAAGTTAAACTACACTCCAAACTAAATTTGATAAATACTGAACAAGATTAGGAAATCCAGCAACAAATCTTGTAAGAAAAATCCTACCATTCATATCATAGTTATTATCTTCAATTAGGCTTTATCTTCTTCACTTGGCCAAATATAAGGCTTTATCAACAAGGAACCATATTTGACAAACAACATAGTGATGACATAGACTAATGAACTACTAACATGTATGAATGGCACATACCGTTCACTCATTTCATATTGAAGTACAGCTGGTGCAACCTGGTCAACTCATCAATCCATAATGTTAAACACCAAAACCGTAAACTTTTATGCATCCAAAGCCAAGTAAGATGGATTTTTGCTTTCATTGCATATGAGCAGGAAAAGTCATCGAATTTGCTTAGCATGAATCTAATCACGAAGATCATGTTGACAAACAAACACGTATCAAATTAAGCATTTCCAAGATATACAACCTAAAGACCAATAAGCCCAGGCTAAAAGGGTAGATGTCCATAAACAAAATCTCATATTAATATCATAGTAGAAATAAAGAACGTAAGCGGGTTTTAGAAAAAGAATACAGCTAAGTAGAACACAGGATTCTTTTAAAGATTGGTTAAATACTTCAGCATTCAGTTGCAGAAGTAAAACCACCATTTTACCATGATTATCAAATGGTAAGCAACATAATCAAATTCCATTTGCTCATTTAAGAAAATCAAAAACTAACAAACATGATATTAGCGGCAGTAGTAGCAACTAAAAACTATTACTCAGACAGAAAACTTGGCAATCTGGCTTTATAGCTTTCGAAATCCAAATTATAATGTTTGGTGAACTCAACATGTACACCAACTACATGTTTCCAGACATCCAAACCAAGATAGCACACCAATAAAAGGCTTGAGACAATTATATTTTCTCCCCATCAAATACAGAATCAGGTCATTTCATGGTTAAACATATCCGCATTGATCTCAGAAGTCAGACTTACATACAAGAGATTTGATGCAATATTAACATCTAAAAACTCATTAAATTAATGGGATTCTTTACAATTTCGCAAGTCATCTAGACATCTAGACAAAGATAAAAGATTGATAACAAGTTTGGGCCAATCCCCTTTTTTATCCCAATTCAATAGAGAATCTGATTATGTAATGTTAAAACGTTCTCTTAACAAAAAATTCAGGCAAGAGAAAAAGTACGATAAACAAGTAACTCTCAATTGACCCGTAAAACAATATATTAAGTTGCAATTAAGAATCCATCATTAATAATTATTTATAAAACCTACATTAACAACACATCATGTAAACACAATTTGAAACTTTTAACAAAAATTAAAAACTAACGCTGACATAACGAACCCTCCAAATTTCATGCCTCCACTGTATTCCCAAGTCCAAATGAGAAATGTTCACGAACAGGTGAAAACTCTACCAATCCAATATCCATTGCGTAGCCAGAAACGGGCAACTTCGACTCTCTCATCACGCAAAAAGCCTCAGCCATTCTTGCTTTTGGCACTTCCTGAGCTACAGCACAATAGGGAATCCAAGCGTCAGCTTTAAATTCTTCTCCAATTTCAATGCCTTCCTTTTTAACTGCCTCAATTAACTGTGCCTGGATCTGTAGGAGGGCCATTGTTGGAGCTGGTGCAAGAAAAAGAACATTTTTTTCAGTTGAGAAAGTCCCAATTGAAGAAAAAGATAGAGCTAAAGGTTCTTGCTTTGAAGCAAAGGACTTTACAACAGATTCAAGCCTGGCAGGGTCCAGAAAAGGGCTTGAAAAAAGAGTAATGTGAGGCCTTGACTCAATTTCAATTAACTGAGTGCTGATCTGGCGACGAGCCAAAACATTCCAAGCTTTCAAGACTTGGTTTTCAAGTGCTGGATCAAAGTAAAGCTCAATTGAAAAGCCTTGTGACATTATAACTTCGAGGAAAATAAAAAATGATCCCAAATTTTAAAAGGTAGATCTAAGAGTACCCAGATGATGAAAATTGGAACTCGAACAAGAATTGAAGGTAACCCAGAGAGGTGGAAAGATTCAGAACCCTAGAAAGAACATAGGAAATGAAAGATACCCAACTTAGAATTGGTGCTCTAAAGGCCAAAAAAGGGTAAAATACTTAGAAAAAAAGGATTTTTATGGTTTTTTTCAAAGAGCCTGAGAATAAGAGCGCAGCCTGATTTCTCTGTCAATTTCAGAGTGAAAAGTAACCAGAATTTATTGGAAGAAAAAAAATAAAAAATAAAAAACCAAAAAAAGACAGCATTGAGTGGTTTCTTATAGATCTTAAAACATTAGCTTGACTTCTCTCCCGGAACTTCCCTTTGGATTTTTGTCTTAATTCAATTTTAAAAAATTACTTTAATTTTTTTTTGAAAAAAGAAAACGAAATGCTAAGATGTAATTTATTCATATTTTTTCTATAAATGTTGTTGATAGTAACTTGGCAATTTTATATTAAACTATAGCATATAATCATATATGATATTTAGGTTTATATATTAAATATATTAAATATCGTAATGTGGTAATTGTATATTAAATTTTAGCATATAATCATATACGATATTTAAGTTTATATAACTTGGTAATTGTTTATGTATTAAATATCGTATCATTTAATTAATTTTTATTTAAAAATAAATATTTCTTTTCAATGCCTAGAAAAAAAAAGAATATTAGATTTAGACTAGGCATTTATTTTTGAAACTCAAATTCGAGTATATATTTGATTATTTAAGAATATATTCGATTATGCATTTATAAATATATATTTTTAATATTTTTAAACAATTTTATTTAATTTGAATGAATAGAGCTCGATTCGAAGTTGACCGTATTCAATTTTAAAGGAATTGAGCTCGAAACATAATTTTAGTAATCTTTTGACAAAATATGAACCAAATACAACCAACTTTAAAATTAACAGATAAACATAAATAAAATTTTGTTTCTCCAAATGCAATTCATTTTCAACTTAACATCAATATAAATACAAGAAACCAGTGGACCTTTATTTATTAACAATATCAATACAGAAGGAAGAAAAACAAACAATGTTATTGTAACTTGAAAATTACAATTACATTAAATAATGATGAAACAATTCCACAACCAATCACCAAGACACAATTTTTTCTTAGTTTTTTTTTATCAACTATGATTTTAAGATAAAGCTTAGATAATTTTAGTGACTATAAATTATTATTTTATAGTTTTATTATTATTGATGGTTATATCTTTTATTATATTTATAATGAGATTGAAAATACGTTCGTAACCACAATTTGAATTTTTTGACGATAAGTTAGTTTGAAGAGGGGAGGCGAAGATAGAGAGGGATGACATTAGGAGCATTTGGAGGTGAGTCCCAAACAGAGAAAGCACTTGTTGAGTTCATCCATTTCTTTGTAATTTCTGGGTAATGACGATCCAACACATCTTTCAAGCTCTCGGTTGTATTCACCCATTCAAATCCCTTCTTTGTGTATGTCTCCTCATTGAAATTGCTTGTGAAAAACCTATCTGCTTCAAGTCTCCTGCATAAAATCACCAATTTGTTGATTAAATTATCAAAACCTTGAATTATGTTATCTCGATTTTTTATTTTCATAAGATATTTGCATCCGATACGTGAAAAAACCTTTGAAAAAAATTGAATATATCGTATCCAAACATTTACCTGGTTGCCATCAGTAGGAAGATGATGAAAGCCGTCTCACTGATGGCAAACCCTTTGATCTTCTTCTCAGCCATGAGACCCACCATTAAATCAAGCTCTTCAACATCATCACCGTAAACTTCATGGAGAGTTTCAATGGCTTCCTTATCATCAGTCAAATCTTCCCATTTAGAGATTGGAATCAATAGCAGAGCCCTGCGGAATTGGTTATATCTTGCAACTTTCCTCTCCCTGTCCCTGTAAACTGCATCAATGATATCAAAATAAAATCAACTTGGCATGATTTTTGTGATTAAAATTTCACTTAATTGGTGAATTAATAGAGTATGAATTTCCAGTTAGAAGTTTACTTTCAAGAGCTGCCAAGTCGACATGGTCAGGCCTGTCTTTGCCATCGACATCTTGTGGTATAAGGTCTCGAAGCCATTGAGGATAGTTCCAAAGCTCTAGCGCACCGCAAGCTTGATGCCCCATTGAAACAAATTGCCTAGTGAATCCAATTTCTGACAAGGTCTTTTCTCCTTTATGGCCTATCAGATTAGGCATCGGAACCCTGCATTTAAAATTACAGATACACAAAGTTTGAATAAATGTCGACAATAAAATTAAGCAATGGGAGGCATTGTTTTTTTCAGAATTTAGCTTAATTAGTTCATGCAGTCTCTATTTAGCAGTTAAGCCTTAAACAATGTCTTCTAAAGCATACTTCTCAAGCAAAGGTGGAGATTTGTTGAGTCCCGGTGCGACATTGATGTTCCTGAGGTGAAGGAAGTCTGGCAAAAGTGAGTGCATTCGATAAACGCTGGTAAACTCCTCTGTCAAAGAGTAAGGAACTCCATGATTAATGGGCTTTCTCAAACCAACTAAACCTCCCAATGAGGCTCCACCAACGTGCCCAAATGCGTCCTTGAATTTCTTTCCTAATAGGCCATACCTGGGACAGATTTGAGAACATCAGTATTTGTTACAAACTTATTTGACTAATGAACAAAGCTAATGGAAGTTGAATTCGTAGTTTAACTCAGTTAATTCATATAATTATTCTCAAAAAATGATATTTAATAAATCTAGTATTCGAATCCTAAAATTTAAAATTTATCTCTTTATCTTGAACCCTGAATCTTTTGTATTTAAAAAACATTAGTATTCATTACAACTTATTTTACAAATGAACAAAGCTAATGAAAGTTGAACTCGAGGATTAACCTATTACGTTCATGCGGTACTCAAAAAATATCACATCCATAATTTTGAAATTCGAATTTTAGCATCTACAATTTTTTTTCTACCTTAAATCACAACCTTTTTTTATAGTAAAAAGACATTAATGTTCATTACAACTTATTTTACAACCTAGCAAAGCTAATGGAAGTTAAACTTGGGATTAACCTAATTGATTCGTGCGAGATGGCATAGGATTCAACTCTATCCTTTTCCTTAAACGGGGTCATTTTTCGTACTAAAATAAGAAGCTAATAGAAGTTAATGGTAAAGGAAAAATGGTTTTACCAGTTAGCACGCATCCCTGCAAGCAACATATCAGTTTTCAGAAGCTCCACAGTCCAATCAATAGTATGGATCTTTGCAATCACAGCAGAAGTCACCAGCCTTGCATGTCGGTATAATTCCTCATCATTTAAGTCTGGGTATTCCTTCTAAAATCATATTTCAAGGACCAAAGCTCGGTAAACTTCTCAATATTTATATCAATCTTCGATAAACAATTCGCATAGATTCAACTCAAATATATATACCTTGAGGGCATCGCAGATTGCATTGTGCTCTTTAATGAATAAAGCCTGCAATGTGGAGACACCAGCCCAACTGTTCCGAACATCGCCTGATATGGGGATCCCATCGTCACCATGTAGAAGCAAGCCATCTGCTGATATCTTTAACTTTCCATCTTTGAAAGTCCTTACCTTCTGTAACCTTTCCTTATTGCTGCCATATAAAGCACTTCCATCCCTACAAAATCACCCTTTCATAAGAAAATCATGAATAGATATAATGTTTGCATTTATTAAATTCTCACTCGAAACTGATAATTTTCTCAAAAACAGCTGGCTATGTCAAAATTTTCATTTTTTTAAAGTATTCGTATTCGATATATATTCGAACATCGGTGTAAGGTCTTATATTCTAAATATATGAAAAATCTTAGTTACACCTATATCAATACATATTAACAGTTGAAATTCAACATTGAATTCAGGTAACATAGGTTTCTAGCTATATGTTCTTACCACCAAGGTGTACGGATGTTCTTGGTGCCAGTTTTGATCTCATAGAAACCAGTTGGAAACTGCTTTGTCTCATAAAATTTGAAAGAACTGAGGGGGCATTTGCTACGAACTGCTTCAGGTGCAATCAACTCAATCTGCAACTTTGTCCAAGACTCAAGTTAATTATGCATTAAATTTGTATAAATATATGTATATATATAAATAAAACCGATCATAATTATGGTTAAACCTGGTTGGTGTCTTCCAGGTGATCGATCCAATCATGAATCATAAACTGGATCCAAGAAGCTGCTATCATATTGAATTGCTTGTCAGTGTCTTTGTATTGTCTTCGTGACAAAAGTTTTGTAACAACAACGATTGGATCTGGCTTCATTAACTACAAAAAATGTTTTTAATTACCAGCATGTTAATATTGAAATCAAAACATAAAGATCCAACAACTTCGAATTAACCAGACGATTGTCAGTCTTCTTTCAATGAAGTTACATAGCCCGTAAGCTTAGCTAGGTAAAGTTGCTTAGCTTGTGTATGGTAGTACTCAGATGAACAAAAACTGGATCTAAAATTAAATCATTAAGATTTTTTATTATCGGTTTATCCGAGTTAACTAACTAAACTGATTGATTGAACTGAAAATGAGTTTAAAATATTAAATATATAATTTTAATATTAAATAAGTATTAAATATAGTAAATATATAAAAAAATATGCATTTGAGTTAATGACATATTTTTAATTTATAATTAAAAAATTATATG
>JBBYHO010000012.1:4511251-4521886 GCA_038382025.1 Adansonia gregorii
AATTTCAAATTTAGAGTAATTTACAAAGACAATTATGATAGTAAATGCAATCAATTTAATTGCTTTAATATGTAGTACGGTTTAATTGAGAGGTATTTTAGGTAAATGATAAGAAAAAGTAATTATAATCAATTTAATTTTTTTTAATTATCTTTTAAATTAAAAATGCATCAAATAAAATAAAATACTATTTAACAGAAGACTTGTAACAAATTTTCAAGATCTTTCACATAGTGCTGAACACCATCCGATACGCTAGACTTAAATGAATAAATTCTATTTTCTCGTGTTGGGATAGGACTAAATTATCGAATAAATCGCACATTCAACTTAACCCTAAACGATCATTATGAAATGATAAATAATTTAAAGTCTTCACCAATCTAGTTTTGGCTAGGTGAGATTGATCACCTATCGAGGCTTGTGTTTTAAGGGTTACGAAACCCTCAAAAACATACTCGAAAGTCTACGTTTACACCAGAGTTCGTGTAAAAGGGTTCAAGAGTCGGTTACAATTAGAAGTAAAGATCGATTATTCTCATGATACCCGAAAATCGGTAGCTCTTAATTACATGTTATCCTAAATCTAGGTTAAAATTGATTTTAATATTTTCAAAATTTAATTGTAATTCCCATATTTGAAATTATTTGAAATTGATATTATTTTTTTAGTTCCAAGTAAATCAAGTTTTAATCAATTTTAAAAATCAAAATATTATCCATACCCCTCGGAAGACCTAAAAGATTACAAAAGTTTTATTTCTCAGGAAATTGAAAATTTCTATTTTCTTGTTTAAAAGGGTATTCCTTTGTTTAAGATAATCGATAAAGCAACTTTCACATACTGGAAGCACACCTATGGGCTATTTTAACTTGAGGATATTGCCTCGGTTGTTAAAAAAATTATATTATAATTAACGTATAAACATATTTAATTTAAAGTATAACATCACAGAAATGACCTTAAAGTACATGTGCAAAATTTTTAAATGACCCTTTGATTATAAAAAATAATCTAAATGGACTTAACATGCGTGGGTATTATGGAATATCACTAAATCATAAAAAATTATTTAAATGTATGAATTTTGCATAATCATTCTTGAGTCATGGAAAATGACCTAAATATTTCTAAAATATATGAAATTGCATGAAAGTCCTTAGATCATGAAAAATGACCTAAATGACCTTAATATTTATAAAATTGCATTTAAGTTCCTAGATCATGAAAAATGACCGAAATGATATTAAAATGGATGGAATGATGTAAAAGCCCATAAATCATGACAAATGACCTAACTGATATTAAAATGCATAAAATTGCATAAATGATCTTAAAATATTGCAAATCACTAAAATGATCTTAGAATGCATAAAATTGTATAAATAATCCTAAATAATGGCAAATTATTAAAATGACCTTAAGATGCATAAAATTGCATAAATGGTTCTAAAACATGACAAATTACTAAAATGATCTTAAAATGCATGAAATTGCATAATAATCTGTAAATCATGCAAAATGACTAAAATTATGTTAAAATGCATAAAATTGCATAAATGATCCTAAAACATGGCAAATTACTAAAAGGACCCTAAGATACATGAAATTGCATAGATGGTCTAATGGAAATTCACTAATAACATTAAAATGCATGAAAGGATATAATAATTTTTAAGTCATGAAAAATGGCTTAAATATATCTAAATGCATGACATGACATAGTAATCTTTAATATATGTGGAAACATTGAGGGAAAAATTACAAAACGGTCACTTATGGTTTCTACTTTCTAACATCACAAATACGCCCATAAGCTTTTTTTTCTCAACAAACATACAAGAATTCCAACATATATAAATTTTGCTCTCAAAACACCACATTAACATGAACATACTTAGAGTTACTAGTATACATAACAATGATGCCATAATTATAATATATTCATGAATAATGCATCGGCATGTGAATCATAATAATAACATTTGAAAATGTCATAAAATGCATATGATACTTGATTTTGAACACAAAACACCTCATTATCATGAACATACATAGATTTACTAATATGTATGATACTGATGCCATTATTATTATATTTTCATAAAAAAATGCATGAAAATTAAAATAATGATAATAATACATGGAAAAAGCGTAAAATGCATGAATCATAAATAAAATGAACGTGGGTAATATGTAGAGTAAAACTAAAGTTGAAACATGAGAAATTGCTTGATGAAAACTACATAAAAACTAAGAGACTCAACATAAACCATTTGGAAAACAAGTTTTTTTGATGGAAAGTTGATTTTTAAAAAACTTATAACAAAAATCAATAAAAAAACCAATTGTTTTTTTAAAGATCATAGCACAAGATTTGGCCATAAACATGGTTTTTATACGTCGTGCTCAAATCATCACCAAGTATGACTTAGGATCCTCAAGCTTAAAAAATAATCAAAAACCAAGTAGAAAGCAAATTGGAAAGACTAACTTGAATCAGCTTTGAAGAACTCTCTCTTTTTCTTTTTTTTTTGTCCTTTTTATGTTGAGAACCAGCTCTCTTTTCCTCTGTTTTGGACGTCCCAAGAGTTTTAAAACCTCTTTTGGTGGATCACATCTCATCCCCATGCACTACCACCCATTTGTTGACAACATATCCATGCTTGCTTGAAAGCAATATTTCTAAACCTTAGGTGCTCTGATCAAAAGGCTAAATCTTTCCTTTTGGGGCATTGTATTAGTCGAGCTAATTGGAAAATCCTAATTGTATGCTCTCAAAGAGAAACCTCCACCCAAATGGTCATAACTTAGTGCTATGCAAGAAAGTATTTTTAACTCTAACTAAAATAGCCATCTATCGAAACTCAAGTGAACTAGACTCAAAATGTCAGAAAACAACCAAACCAGGTGCTATTTGGTTCCCAAGCATGATTAGAGCATTAATCTCATTTATCCTAAGCTCCATACTTTAATGCTTAAGCTACATGGGCGATTTTCATGCTCAAGTTTTGATGTTCAAATGTTTGTGAAAGACTTCTTGTATAGTTATAAAATGATTCAAGGCCGTTAAGAAAAAGAAATGTATGAAAACTTAGGTGAAAATGTTTGTTTGTGATGAAAATTTTCATGCAGTATCGATATATAAGAGTTTGTGTCAATATATGTGCTTTTAAAACCAAATATCCATGAAAAACGTGACATTTTATCAATACAATATAGCCTTCTGTCAATACACTGCATGTTTCAGGCCTAAAATGACCAAAACACAATAATGTATCGATATATTAATAAAATGTATTGATATATGTTCGTGAATTTCTAAAAAATGACATTTTTTTACATCTCCAAGTATTCACTAGACATTTCAAACCTTTCTTATTCCCTCCTTGGGGTCGTGTCGTTAGGAATTAGCAACACGGTGTCCTACAGTCCTCTTCATTAATTAAGTCCAATGATGTTAGAATTTGGTCCAGAAGAGAGATGGCTGCATTTCATTAAAAAAGTCTTCGACTGGGCATGATTTGTTTGAAAAAGGCCTAGACAAAATTAAGTATCTACATCGTTAATATAAGCTATCCACATAGAATTACCTTCAAAGACTTTGACTTTTATATATTTAAATAAGATAGAATATGTTTAAATATCATATTATGATTTTTTTCATAAATTTTTTATTTTCATTTTAATTAGTGTTGAAAGTTTTTATAGAAAAGGTTTTCTATTAAATTGGTTTAATGCTAATTAATAATTGCAAGTATTTGTGCTTTATAGATCTATCCGAAGGTCAGATTATCCGCACTTACCTAATTTGAAATGGGTTAGGCTTGAATAAAAATTTTCTCAATTTAAACCAACTTGGCTTGAGTTATCATTCATTCAATAAAAAATTATTTTTATTTAAATTTAATTATAAAATATATAATATTAATATAAAAATGATTTTAAATACTTTAATATTTTTTTAAACAACAAAATGAGTTTGTAAGTTAATTTTAACCAATCTGTAGTAAAAAAAAAAAATTGAATCAAGACTTGATTTATGAATAAATCTAAAAGTGTAAGGTAACATATTACAACTAATAATTTTTCTTTTTCTTATATGACACTCAAAAAGGAAAAAAATGGAAGGCTTTCGTCCCCCTTCAAATGAAAAATCTAGCTTATGATATCTCTCATTCATTTACGTGTGAATCAAAAAACTAACTCTGTTATCAAGTTTAATTCTTGTTATTTTTTCCGTTAATGTTGCTTCATATTAGTGATTTTCAATAGCATCGATTTTATACTATTAAAGAGTTCGATTAAGAGGTACACACTAACAAAGACTATTTATTATTTATTTTTATAAAATTGTTATGTTTAATGTATTATTTTTTTTGTCAAATTCATAGAAAAATATTTCATTAATTGTATTTTTTTTTAAATATCACTTTAATTTGTACCCAATGGCATGAATTAATATTTTCGATTTAAAATATTTTTTCCTAAGGAAAAAATTAAACCACACAAATTGTTTTAATTAAATAACTTAATTAATTATGAATCTATCTATTCTATTATAAAAAGAGTGATTTAATTAAGGTTAAGAATTAATCATACATCAACTCAACAAAAAAATTATTTAAAAATCAGATTAAAATAATAACACTAAAAATATTTACATACTTTTATATTTAAAAAAAAACACTTAAATTTAAATAATTATTCACTTGCTAAAATGAAAACTACCCACTTCATAAATTTAAAAACTGCTCACTCACTTCAATAACTACTCACTTTAAAAAATTTTATTTATATTTTTTTACATATTTATTTTTTTAATATATATATATATATTCACATCAAATCTAAGCACTATTCAATGTTTTAAGAATGAATTGGAGAGTTGACTTTGTCAATGTGGTGGTTAAGCTTTGCTTTGTTGAATAAGATTCTTCGCAAGTGTTTTAAAATACGTGGATGAAAAATCATCATTCAACTGAGTGATGCGAATGATTGTACATAAAACTAATCTTCTGACTTTTGTCCAAAGTAGTCTGCAATTTGCGCTCTTTAAGTTCGATATATCAAAGGTACATTTTTCCTTTTCTTTTTCCCCCTTGAAAATTAAGGAACCCAATAAAAAACTATATTGATATGAATATATATATATATACATATACATATATATATAGAAAGGAATTATGCATCAATCTAAATAAAATTTGAATACTTTAATAATTTTAATTTTTTCTCTGTTTTAATTTTATTTTTTTAAAATTTATTTGAGTTGAATCGAGAGAAGAATTTTTTTATATAAATGATGTCAATCTAATTTAAATTATTTATTATTTAATAAAAATATTTTTTAAATTTAATTATAAAATAATATTTTAATTTTTTTATAAAATAAAATTAATTTTTAAAATTATCTCAATTCGAATCAAAATTATATAAATAAAAATAATAAATTTTAAAACTAACTTAAATCGATATGCAGACGTATTTATTGTCCAACGAATATAAGTCCAGCAATTAGCCAAGTCATTCTTTATTCTTTATTTCTTTATTTATTTATATTAGACTCTTTCGCAGCCCACACCTTGTAAATAAGGTTCAAATAAGAAGGGGTGCGTTTCGCATGATTATTTTAGGAGCTTAAAGATCCTCCAGGTTTTAGCCTCCATTTCAGCATCAAGAACTTAAAACCCGTTCAGACAATTATAGCAAACCAGAGTTCTAAACTTAACCGATTCAAAAGTTTAGAAAAGTAGTCATGGGGATTGCAATGACACAAGATGAAGGTAATGAAAGAAAGGAGTTTGAGGAATTTAGGCAGACTTTGGTTGCTTTTGCTGCCATGGAAAGAAGTAAAGATAATGGCGATTTCAACGGCCTGAAGAGTAGTTCCCATATTGCCAACGTTGATCTTGAAGACAAGCTCGTTTGTGTTACCAGTGGCGTTTCTTTCCTTGGGCTTGCCTTAGTTAACCGTCTCTTGCTCCATGGATACTCTGTCCGAATTCTTGTTGATAACCAAGGTAAAAATTTCCCAAAAATTTTGTTGTTTCAAAAACAGCCTGGAACCTGACAAGGTTGAAAACCCTTGTCAGATTTAAGGTTTCTTGGCAAAGTTTCATGATTTTCAAGTATTATTTTGTCTCTGATTTAAATTGGGTTCTTTGGGATTTGATCTGCAGAAGATGTAGAGAAGTTGAGGGAGATGCAGATTTCAGGGGAGATGATGATGTCATGTAGCAATAAAATCTCTGTGGTGATGGCTAAGCCAACTGAAATCCAGGGGCTGATGGAGGCTTTTGATGGGTGTCGTGGAGTGTTTCACACCTCTGCTTTTGCTGACCCTGCTGGCATCTCTGGTTATTCAGTGAGTTCTGTCATCTTTCCCCCATTTTATTGACTGGTTTTGTTTGCTATTCAGACTAATCAACTTACTGCAATAATGCTACAAAGTTTAAAAATATGCATAGTAGAGCAGTAAAGGTATAGTACCAATGGTCTAACGCATATATTATCTTTTAAAGATCATTAAATGCGTAAAAAAATTTTTAAAAAATTAAATGTATCTATATCGAGCATATATTTATATCTGATATTTGTATCTGAGTTTGAATTTCTAATGAAATCTACATAGCAAATATATACCGTGGAGGGATAAATGAATACTAAAGAACATTTTCCTTCGCTTAGTGCTTTGTGCTATGGTAGTAATGACACAAGGATTAATTTTTGTTACATTGCCAAGTTCTTACCTGTCTCTCCCAAATTTCTAATCTAATACTATTAATAGTAAATTTCATCGGTATACACTTCTTTTTAGGATGAAAAATGAAAGGAAAGGGATGACTGAGTAAACCGAAAAGTCTTGATTTCCAAAAATCAGTCTTCCACTATGAAAAGACATGCACTTCATGACTTTATATTGGGGTTGGCCTACATGTCCTTACATGATTTGTTTTGTCTTGTTTTGAGACTCGTTCACCAAGTTGAAGCGTACTTTTTACTAATAAAAAATTAATGCAAGTATTCGTTGTTTTCTTATATTTTATTTGATGGATGTTTTATATTTATTTTTCTTCTTGTGTTTTTGTTAGAAATCCATGGCCGAAATAGAAGTAAAGGCCAGCGAAAATGTGATGAAGGCATGCGCAAGAACACCATCTGTAAGGAATTGTGTTCTCACTTCTTCACTTTTGGCCTGCATATGGAGAGACAGCTCCCAACACGATCTCCCTCCTTTGGTTAATCACGATTGCTGGAGCGATGAATCACTTTGCACAGACAAAAAGGTATAATCTATTACATGCAAACTATAATTAAAAAAAATACCAAAACTTTGAGATAAATATATGGGACACGTGTTTGGATATGAGTATGGAATATAACAATCCAAGGATCCTCAAAATACTTGAAAAAAACTTTAAAAAGAATTAAATATACTCACGTTGAATACATACTTGTATCTAATATTTATATTCAAATCCAAATAACATAGCTTAACGGGGTTTTTAGAACAAGTACTAGTTTCTTACTTTTCATCTGCAAATGTGGTAGCTCTGGTTTGCTCTGGGGAAGCTGAAAGCTGAGAAAGTTGCATGGAAAATAGCTGAGGAAATGGGCTTAAAATTGACCACCATTTGTCCAGGGCTCGTTACGGGTCCTGAATTCTCCTACAGAAATCCCACGCCAACAATAGCTTATCTTAAAGGTATTTATTTGTTCATTTTTTTTTCCATTTTTCACTCTTTTATTTCAACTTTTAATCAGTAAAACTTATGAATATCCAGGAGCTCAAGAAATGTATGCAAATGGCTTCCTAGCAACTGTCGATGTTAGTAGATTGGCTGAAGCACATGTAGCAGTGTTTGAAGCAATGAACAAGACCGCGTCTGGAAGGTACATTTGCTTCGATCAAGTGATTGAGAACGAAAGGGAAGCTGAGAATTTGGCAAGTGAAATAGGGTTGCGTGCAAACAAGATTTGTGGAAATTCATCCGATTTTATTGCTACTCGATTTGAATTGTCAAACAAGAAACTTGCCAATCTTATGTCAAGAACACTTAGAAATTGCTACGCCGAAAGTTAAAACCCCAAGTTAAGCTTTTCCCTGACTACTACTTGCTTTTATCAGAGCATGTTTTCGACTGTCTATTTTCTAATTAGGAGAGTATGAGTAAGATGAAGTCATTATCTTATTCGGATTTAAGGATGACTGTTAAGAATGTGCTAAATATAAATATATTTAATTTTTTTAAGTTTTTCATATATTTAAAAAATCGTATTTTTATAATTATGTCTGAAAATATATAAAAAATACAAATATTTTAAGAAAATAAAGAGTAGAAGCAACATAAGGATTAAAGCATACGGCTTTTTAGCTTCCAAGAAAACTGGATGTAACATATTTCTTTCTCACACCTTTCAACAGTCAAAGCACATTCTAAACTTGTTTAAATTCTACTGAAAATGGTGAATTGAAACCATTATAAGCATGAATGAGAAGGTCTCTAGAAACCCTTTACTTTCATCGAGGAAATGATGTAAAAATTCTCCTTATAAAAAGAGGGCAAGCATAAGATGCCATTTTCATTCAATCTTTTCAGTTAATTTTTTCTTTTTTCGTTCAAGGCTCCAACTAGTAGGAATATAGCAAATATGATAATATTAAGTATGATTATACAAATATGACATAAATAAAATAATTAAAGTATAAAAATATATATTTTAATATTTATATAATATTAATTATTATTATATTAAAATTAATATAAAAATAAAAAATATTTTAAATATTATTATAATATGATAAATATATGAATGTAATAAAATATAAAAATATAAGAATAGTCAGATTTAGACTATAGGCAATCAAACTACAATTGGAAGACGGTTGTTTTATCAGTATTTATTAGATAAAGGGCCGGCAAAGTTGGAACTGGTCACCGTCTATGCATTGATGATGCGGGTATGGCCTCATAATTGTCAAGGAAAAAAGGACAATGCGAACCAGAACCAGAACCAGAACCTGCCCTACATATGACACCAAATCCGATGTAGGGTATTGTAAATAATTACTCACATGAACCTTATTTTTAACTTTCCAGAGAATTGGAATTTTGATACGGGCAATTGTTGAACTTGGTAGGTTGGCGATAAAGGCCCTCTATGTTTTCAGATTTGAGCGTTGATATTAAATACACGTATTTATTTAATATTAATATATTTAATTATATATGTATAAGACATAAATATAAAATATGAATATTTAAAAAAAAAATTGGGAAGACGCTAGAATGTTAGTCTTTAATGTTTTAGTTACTTTCTTGATTTGGCAGTGAGTCTTGCAAACCAAAAAGGTGGATTTTCTGGTTCTATTGATTGAGAATGTTAATAAAGGAAGTGGGGTGCTTTAAGTTCAAACATCCAAACTGTGGAAAGATGGTCTTTGAACAGACGTGATTAATCCTTTCACTAGCTTCTTATCTAAGTGACAATGAGATCTTAATCTAGAAAGTCATACAACAATGCAAAACCTTATCTAGAATTCCGAAGTTAGGTTTGAGCAAGAAGAAAAAAATCTTTCTAAAATTAGCTAAACTGTTTCCTGACACAATTCAATTCTAAAGAAAATTTGGATGTGACTGTGACTTCCCCGATGTATGCCCTTGTCATGGGTCGGATTGAGACTCAAATCTCAAGCTTTTACGCTATTGAGTCTTTAATATATATATATATATATACACACACACAACTCTTAAGTTGTTTCAAATTGACTTTTCTAGATTCAGTTGACATAAATTTTTAATCATTTTTGATTAATTCAAGTGAGGTTTCATGCATATTTTATAAGTTTGAATGCATTTTTTTTGGTCATTTAGATCATATAAGAATAAGGGTTTCAATCAAAATTGAGTTAGATTCCATTGATTATTAAATGTCACTACCTAAGATTGATTTGAGTATCGTAACTTACAAAAGATGCCAGTAAAGGAGAGAAACTATATATTTTAGACTTGATAGCAACTATATATAAATTATGTATCCTTGCGTATCTTCAACGGGCAATCCAAACCTTCAAGGGTAAAACTTTCAAGTTGCTGCGACTCACCTTGACAGCAGCCATATATTTCATTTGGCAAGGGAGAAACTAAAGGAGACATTCAACTTAAAGAAGAATCTCAGGTGAATTATTTCAACAGATTGCAGCAGTTGTAAGAACACGTTTTTGTACTGTAAATACTTCTTTATGTCGGATGTGAGGTATAAGTCACAATCGAAAATGTAAGGCTATAGCGTGATTACTATGTAACAGATCTCTTCTGCTTGCTTTTGGATATGAATGAAATTCACTTATCCAGAAATAAACAATGCCACTAAAGAGTGTTTACACAATTTATCTAATGTATGCAGAATTGATATTTAACATTTACAAGTCAGGTCAGCTGGTTAGGTTTTCAAATTGATTTCTTAGATTTGGGTCAAATTACATACACCAAGTAATAACCTTTCTAAACTATTCAAATTAAGTTTCAATCACATATCTAAGTACCAAGGGCTGATTTAGATCTCATTGGGATTTTTCCTTATTTTTTGTCAATACTATTGGATTAATTTTTTAGATTCAATAAGTGAAT
>JBBYHO010000012.1:4530839-4551649 GCA_038382025.1 Adansonia gregorii
TGACGGTAAAATGTAAACTAGAGTAAGCAGGCTATCATCAAGGTCTCCAATTGGTAATGGATAGTTTAAACGTCTAATAACTTAGATTAAAGTATCATCTATGAGAATTTACAGTAAAATGAAAGTTCAAATTTACCGTATTTATGAATTGAGCTGATTCGATCCGTATTACTAAATTTTTTATTTAATACTTAATTTGTACATCCAGTTCAAACACAACTCCTACTTGTTCCATTACAGAAACGTACCAAAGGTTTCAGCATTGAAGGTAATTAGTTTTTATATATAAATATATAGATGCAATCTAACTTGTTTGTCACCTCAAATGCAAATATTCATCAACAACGAGACATTGAAATGGTGATTAAGTTATATCCGATATCAATCGAATTTAGAATTCGAGTTTCAGAAAAGAAATCTGCATCAATTAAATCAGCAAAAAAGGGAATAAAAACAATTTAGATCTTAGAATTAAATCATCATTTAGAACTTTGTCTGTTGTACTGAAAATTAATCATCAAAAAAGAAGAAAAAAGAAAGCACTTCAAAAGGCAAATTCTAAGTAATTGAGACTTTAGCTCCAGCTTCTTCGAGCTGTTTCTTGGCATCTTCCGCTTCCTCTTTGGAAACTCCTTCCTTGAACTTCTTCGGCAAACCTTCAATCAACTCTTTAGCTTCTTTCAAAGCCAAAGTAGTCAGGCCCCTGACAGCTTTAATCACCGCGATCCTGGCATTGCTAGGGACCTCCTCGATCACCACATCGAACTCCGTCTTCTCTTCGACGGCGGCAGCGGCTCCGGCTTCTGCACCACCGGGTGCGGCAACGGCGACGGCTGCCGGGGCGAGGGCAGCGGCGGATACGCCGAGTTTCTCTTGGAGGTAGTCGACGAGGGTTCGGGCTTCCTCGAGGGTTAGGGAGGAGATTTCGGTGCCGAGTTTTTCGATTTTTTCGGGTGCCGCTGTGGCATTGAGAGGACGGAGAGACGTGGTACGGTGGGTGAGGTTCGGAGGGGCGGTGGCGGAGCGGAGAGGGAATTGGAGAGAAGGGGTCTTGAAAAGGAGAGTGTGCGTAGGATAAAAGGAAGTGGGTGGAGAATAAGAAGGGAAACGGAGAGAAAGAGTTGAGAGAGTTGAAGAAGCCATTTTTCTTCTCTGTTTTTGCTCTTCTTTCCTTCCTCTGTTGGAGTGAAGAGAATGAAGCAAGGATTAGGATTAGGATAAGGAAGGGAGGGGAAGCAGTGAAGTGAAAAACTGCTGTCGTTGGTTTGGGATTTAACTCGACGAAATTGACCTTCTAAAATAGAGGAAAATAAAAATGGACCCGGATAAAATGGGGTATTTTCGTAAAAACAAATCCATTTTAAGGCTCAACATATATCCAATTTGACATGTTCAATCCGACTAAGATAGGACATGCAATAGGTTGTCTCAAATTCAAATCGACTTAGCTTGCAGAGTTATTAATCAAATTTTATTTACATGTTATATAAAATATAATTAATTAAGACTTATAAAATAATAAAAGCCAAAGTTGAAAAAAAAGTCAATCATGACAATTAATTCAGACAGAGAAAACCATAGATATAATCTGCTTCTCATTTATTTTTACTAATTATTTCTTATTTATTTGCAGAGCAATGCATTTAATTTGCATATATTCGATAAAATTTTAAATTTTATCAACACGATTAATAAAATAACGTATATTTTAAATTTTAAACTAATTAATTATAGAATCCACAGATGATATACAAATTAAGTTTGAATAATATATACGATCATTGAACATTGAATACATGAAAAAAGTATATGTCAGATACATATATATATATATGTCTAACACAATTATATTTAATTTTTTAATTTTTTTATATATTTAAAAAATCGCAAAGCATACATATGTTCGATATATGTTAAACACAAATACATTAAAAGAAATGAAAAATCCAAGCAACTTAGAAACAAAGGTTGAACAAAGCTCATATTATATCTAGTAAACATTATGTCATTACAAAAGTTGCCTAATCCATCTTCAGAGTTGCCATGATTCCCACAAAGTCTATAACTAACAACCGATGACACTGATCCTCTTTCAAGACTGCAAGTGCAAAAGAAAACCAAAACAAGATAGATAAGTGAACATGGAAGCTAATTATGACTTATCGTCTATGTTATTCGAACTTGGATGTTAATGCCAGATATGAGTATGTGTCTAACATAAGTACATTCACTTGTTAAAAAAAAAAAAATTCATGTATTTGGAAGGGTCCTCAAAAGGCAAGTTCTTATATTCAAAAATATGTCGGACACATGTGTTAGACACAGATACTTTAAGAAAAACGAAAAGTCGTAGCAACATAGCTCATCCTATCTAAGAAAAATCTTTTTTTTTTTTTGTATAACGGAAGTCACGGCTTAAAAATAAAGAAAAGAGTTGTAGATGTTAGGATTCGAACCCTAGACCGTTGAATGCTACCTCTTATGGTTGATTATATAAACTGACTGAACTAAGGTCTAGGTTCATATCTAAGAAGAATCTAACCTATGTTGTTGATTCCATTGTATTCAAATGACAAATGCTTATTACATGACAGTAATTTTTTTTTCTTTCTACTCAAATTTAGAGGTGTATGCACTTGCCTTGCTAGCAATGTTGTTGGAAAGCCAATCAAGCCCCTCATAGAGGCCCTCTCCAGAAGTTGCACATGTACTCTGGATATACCTGTAACAGGCATCCCATCACATCAGAAAATCGCACAAACAGTGAGAGAGTTAAAGACGTGGGCAGAGAAAAGGACAAGAGAGGTAATTTTTACCAGTGGCGCTGGCGGAGAGAATGAAGACCGAGCTTATCGGTTATTTCAGCAGCATTCATTGCATTGGGAAGATCTTGTTTGTTGGCAAACACAAGCAAAACAGCATCTCTCAATTCATCCTGAAAAAAAAAAGTTATCGTCTGCTTATAAAGCCCTTGCGCAACTGTGCTCAGTTTCTGCTTGTGTGCGATAAAGACAAAAAAAATATTTCAACAGATTCTCTTTATTTGACCATGCAACATACCTCATTCAACATCCTGTGCAACTCATCCCTTGCCTCAACAATACGGTCCCTGTCATTGCTATCCACCACGAAAATGAGACCCTGAGTGTTCTGGAAATAGTGCCTCCACAAAGGACGGATCTGATTTTAAGGAATGTAAGTTGGTGACAATACGAAGCTTTAACTAAAAATTGTAGAAATATGTTGAATTTCCACCAGTATTATGCTTAGGAGCTGGCTATGCCCCCAATATAAACTGAACACAAATGAAAAAAGGGAATTCTTTTCTCGAATGATAATCATCATCAAGGCATTCCGAATTATCAGATGTAAGAGTGTAACTTATATCCATATGCATTCTGCATTCCTGAAACTAAGGTTTCATTATTTATCATCTAAACATTCTGATATTGTTATAAGCTGCTTGAACCATAGGATGAACTAGGATAAATGACACCTAACGATTAACATACGTACATTAAGGACTCTAATTCATTGAACCAGGTACTTAGCTCAGTTTATTCATATAGCCACCTTTAAGTGGTGGCATCTAACAATTTTTGAGGTTCAATTCCCGACATTTGCAGCCCTTCCTGTATTCCTAGGCCGTAACTTCTTCTAACTTCTTCTGTATAAAAAAGGGAACTATACTTGATTAGTTTTTAAGATGCATACCTTGTCTTGACCACCGACATCCCAAACAGTGAAGCTGATGTTCTTGTATTCCACTGTCTCAACATTGAATCCTGCAAGAAAAATATGAATAGGACTTTCACGTTATAGACTTCAGTAAATGACCAAAAGCCATCTCCTAAGGGAAATTCCACCCATGCAATAATCGATTTATATCTATGAAGACAATCAACAAACTTCTCGGATGGTACTATCTCAAGAGATGAAACTCTTTGCTTTATTTATTTGTTTTTTTTTTTTTTCAGAAAACCATATAGAATAGATAACTACTCACCAACTCGACCAATCCAAAAACCATACTTAATTACCCTTTCTTTCGAAAGGTACCATGAAGTTAATACGGTTATCCATAGCCATACTGTCTAAAGTTCACATAGAACAACAAAGAACTCTGCAAATCATACAAAATTGGATTCCTCTAGTACCATTTCCTTTCCAAATAAGGATACAATTACTTGGTTCACATACTAGGGTAACATAACAACCAAGGCAACATTCATTCATCTGTTATATATTAGTTCATATGATGCAAATATACCAAGCATGTAAATCCGACTTTGCTACCGAATTATAAATCAAAATGAAAACTTTCAAGCCATTTCTTTCACTTCACAATTACAATCAAAGGGTTCAGAAATTCAGAAACAATGAGATTAAGAATTCTCAATACTATCCATTCCAAAACAATCAAAAATGGATTTCCCATTTTTATTAAGGGAAAAGTGAATTTGCCAAAAACTCACCAATGGTTGGGATTGTGGTGACGATTTCGCCGAGCTTGAGCTTGTACAAGATAGTGGTTTTACCAGCTGCATCAAGACCCACCATCAAAATACGCATCTCTTTCTTGGCGAAAAGCCGGCTAAAAAGCTTTGTAAATGTCAGCCCCATCTCTCCAATACTGATTTTCACATAAAAAAAGCCATGAAAATTAACCATTAAAACCCACCAAAAAATACTAATAAAAATCAAAACCCAAGAAACTTTGAAACAAAATACATCAACTTGATAGCAAATATCTAAAATTAATCAACCCAAAAAAAAAATCTTTAAAGAAAAAAGAAACAGAAAAGAGGAAAAAAGAAAACCCAAACCTATAAAATGAATCCTAAATTCATAAACAATGAAATGAACCCCTAAATATTAAGATAAAAACAGATATAACAAATCAAGCCCTGACCAAAAACTAAGTTTCAAAAGAAAGGATTAGAACTTTGAATAAATCATTGAAAATAAATCTTTTTTTTACAGTAACATGATGGATCTATTTTACCCGTTTGGTAAAGATAAATATTAGATTTCGGAAAAAAAAAACAAAGGAATTTAATTTAGTTTACCTTTCTGCAGAGCTTGGAAGGAGGATCTGATCTGTTTCTCTTGAGAAAGTCCCCCCGTTTATTTCTCTGCTAAAAATACATTTAATTTTTTTAAAAAAAAAAATTAATTGATTAATTATTTATTTATTGTTTTGACCGGATTGGATTACTTGACTCAAGGTCCCGACAGGCTTCGGCCCGAATTAGGGCGGATCTGGCAGACTTTTTTTGTTCGGGTCGGAATGCTTGGTCTGAATCATCTTTACCGTCCAATTTTATCTAAGCCTCAACATGATTCAATCCAAGGGCTCTTATTAAACCCAAATAATACACTTCACAAACACCCTACCATTTCTCCTGTATCAAGGAGGTCGGTCAACATCATGACGTAACTGGAGAAAGTACCCAACGAAACCCCGCCACGCGTGTAACAAAACTCCTGGGCACTGATGTCAAAACTAACGTTAAACTAGATTTGATTGAATCATTTTGGGGTCCGCCCTGCTTCGATTCGGAATCCTTAAAAGGGGGGGGGGGAACAAAACAAAACAGAGTATCCAAAGGGAGAAATATACAGTCTTAAGTCAAACTTTTAAGCGAAAAAGGAAAAAAAAAAAGTCTGAAAGTCCGAAGACTTTTTATTTCTTTGGTGGGTTAACTTTGTTTGGATCAAGGGGTTTGCAAAATGTGAGGAAATCTGCAGCCTCAAAGGTTAGACATTTTTTTTTTTTTCATTTTGAAGTTTTGTTTGGATGGTGAGAAAGTGGAAGAACATAGAAGGAAAAGTAAATTTTTTTTTTTGGAGGTTTTGGTTTTGAAAGTTCTTTTCTTAACATTACAATGCTCCATTATATTTATGTTTTATTAGAAAGTTTTGTATGCATTGTATCAAATGATTTGCTTTGTTTGGTTAGTGAGAAAAGTTGAGGAAAGTAAATTGATTTCTTTAAAAAAAAAATTAAGCAATAATCATATTTTAAATAGTAAGTTGAAGTCTACTGATATTCAATGCTGTGTTTTGCTTTCAAAAGAACAAAGAACCTAACCGTTTTCATGGGTAAGTAATATTGTTGTATTTTGTTTTGTTTTTTGTGAATACGTCGGCATTCTTAGAATAACAATGTGTCCTGAAATCTTTATTCATTTATTTATTTTATGTTGTTATAGTTTTATTGCATCATCAGTTAAAACTTCCTAGTATTTCAACAACATTGTTTGCTAGTTTATGTTTTGCAATGGGAAAAAAAAATTCAATGGTAGACCTTAGTTTGTCTTTAATGCTAATTCTGCTCTATGATTTCTGTCATTTTATCGAAATTATTTACGAGTTAGATTGTCTTGATTTTGCTTCTTTGTCTAGATTATTAATGCCCTTTTTTTTAAATAAAGCTCGTGAAACAAGCTTGCAAGCAAATCGCGTCTATTTAATTCATCATACATGGCTTCTACTGGTATGGTGGCCACCTCTGC
Source organism: Adansonia gregorii (assembly GCA_038382025.1). Taxonomy (NCBI): domain Eukaryota; kingdom Viridiplantae; phylum Streptophyta; class Magnoliopsida; order Malvales; family Malvaceae; genus Adansonia; species Adansonia gregorii. The sequence goes on from JBBYHO010000012.1 coordinate 4,537,358, forward strand.
GATTGGAAAACCTGCTGATAGTACTACATTTGTCGACAAACTCCCGGAGGAGATCAATGAGATGAAGATTAAGGACGAGAAAGTACAAAAGGTTTCTTGATTCAAATTTTGTATATGATGTATTTTCTCTTGACACGAATTTCTTCTCTATGCACCGAAATTTTTTGTGTGTTAGGAAATGGAAGCGACAGTGGTAGATGGAAATGGAACTGAAACAGGACATATAATAGTTACTACTATTGGCGGAGGGAATGGTCAACGGAAGCAGGTATATATTTTCATAAAGTGGAACCATAATTGAATTCTACATGATATAGAATCCAATATATCATACCATTCACTAACAGTCAGGATTGAATGCCGTTGTCGATAGTTCTGTTTCCGAAAGAAAATTAGAAATGCATGCCAAACCTAATAATATTGAAGTTTCTATAGAATGTACGTAAACACGTTTACTTTCTAACATATTTTATATTATTTAATGGCAGTGGTTAACTGGATTTGTGGAGTTGGATTCGTGGTTTATATTTCTATGACAAGCAATCATAATATGAATGCATATAGAATTAATCCCGTCAGCTAAGACTACAACTTCTCACTTTTTGAATTTTATGCGATTGTGAATTAAAGAATTGGTACAGAAACCGACATGCATCCGACCATCTTATCTTTAAATTCCTTTTGTATTGTTCTGCAGACCATAAGTTACATATCTGAGCGTGTTGTTGGTCAGGGCTCTTTCAGAATTGTGTTTCAGGTGATGTTTCGGTTACTTCTGAATCTCAAATGTAAGATCCTTTGTTTTAGTCCCTCTATCATAAAGCTTAAAATTTGGTTTTACATCCTTATTTATGTATGATCTTGCAGGCAAAGTGTCTTGAAAGTGGAGAAACTGTAGCAATCAAAAAGGTTTTGCAGGACAAGAGATATAAAAACCGTGAGTTGCAAACGATGCGCCTACTTGATCATCCCAATATTGTGTCACTCAAGCACTGCTTCTTTTCAACAACCGATAAGGACAAGCTCTATCTAAATTTGGTGCTTGAATATGTTCCCGAGACTGTATATCGTGTAGCAAAGCACTATAGTAGAGCAAATCAGCAAATGCCTTTGATATATGTCAAACTCTATACATACCAGGTAACAGTTCTTAGCCATCTACATATTTTGCTTGTCCTGTATGTAATAGCTGAAACATTATTTGCAGTTAGGATCTCTGCATACAGAAAGCGGAGATGAATATTTTTATGGGAATTTCCGAAAATGTGATACGCATACATAAGGCTATCATCATGAATGGACTTGCACATTTATTATTATGGCCAATATGATTTTCGATTGCCTATCCTCTTTGATTTTCATAGCCTTGGCCAAATTTTCGACCATATTTTGGTTCTAGTGATGCCATGGTAAAAAATTTAGCTTTATGTTGCTCCGACTCTTCATATTTCTTGAAGTACCCATGTTTGACACATTTTCAGACATAGCTATGGGGATATGACCCTCCAAAGACCCTCCAAATACATGGAAAAGCTTAGCAAAAATTAAAAATACCCGTGTTGGATGCATACCCGTATCTGATACTCGTACCCTAGTCTGAGTAACGTAAGTCAACAGGTGCTTGAGCATATGTTTTCAGTACTTTCATTTTCCTTTTTCTCTTAAGAGAAAGAGACATTTATATTAACAATAATGTTTATATCACTCCATTGTCCTACGTTGAAATAAATGTTAATTGTGCACATGTAGTACGTGTGTAATGCCAGGGGTATCTTGTCCGTTCGTAACCTTGATTTTATGACTTTATTTATGCAATGAATTTTGGCAGATTTGTAGAGCTTTGGCATATATCCATGGAGGTGTAGGTGTATGCCACAGGGACATTAAACCTCAGAATCTTCTGGTATGTATCTAAAAGCTCACTGTTGCCCTGTGTTTCAGTTAAGCAGTAACAGTACTTTGAGATTGAACTTTGTTGCTGCAGGTTAATCCCCAAACTCATCAGGTCAAGCTATGTGATTTCGGAAGTGCAAAAGTTCTGGTACAGTCTTCTTGATTATGTCATAATTCTTATTTGGAAAAGTACAATCTTGCTCGGTTTCATCGTTGATATGAGTAAAGGATTTTTTCCTTTTAAAATTATTGAAATTCGCACATCACGGAGATGTCAATCTTTTTTAATAATATATACAAGGTTCCATCCATTATTTAGGCTTTACGTTCTTTGTCTGGTGCTATGCCAAATCTTCTAACTTTATAACTATATATTGTGCTTCTTTTCCTTCTTGCAGTTGAGTTTTCTCATCATATCTAAACCGCATTACTTTTCTTCCATGCAGTGTCATATTGCTTATTATCTGTTTTCCTATAACAGGTCAAAGGCGAGCCAAATATATCATATATCTGTTCTCGGTATTATCGTGCACCTGAACTCATATTTGGGGCAACGGAGTACACAACTGCAATTGACATATGGTCTGTTGGTTGTGTCCTTGCTGAATTGCTTCTCGGACAGGTACCTTACATGCTGGAAAATTCTAGTTTTATACTAAGTAAAAGGTGAATCTAAACATGGATTTTTTTTTCCCTCTTTTGGCTATCAAACGTTTAGCCTCTCTTTTCGGGCGAGAGTGGAGTTGATCAGCTTGTTGAGATTATTAAGGTAATTTTCATTTCGGATTTGGTAGCATGAAGTGGATTTTGTATCTCTAAATGCACTGAAAACCTGATGCAACTGTTAAGTAAATTAACTGAATTGTAATTGTTTTAGGTACTTAGAACTCCGACTCGGGAGGAGATAAAATGCATGAATCCAAACTATACGGAGTTCAAATTCCCTCAAATAAAGGCTCATCCTTGGCATAAAGTAAGCACAATGGTTATAGCATATTTGCTAATTATGTAGCTTATTGTACCTTATTCCGAATCGATCCATTTAACTTTGATCACAGATATTCCACAAGCGCATGCCTCCGGAAGCTGTAGACCTCATCTCAAGACTTCTCCAATATTCTCCAAATTTGCGGTACACTGCAGTAAGTATTTCCTAACTAACTTGTTTGCTTGCTTGTGTTCTGGGACGTACTAGTATTGAGGTTTAGCTCGAATGCTAGGTGCTTTCAAATGACTCATTATAGGATACTGTTGTATGTCAAAAGTTGTGGTTATTTTGTTCTATTTTCTCCAGTAAAATTGTTTCCTTTGTGGGGAGCTTTTTCATGAAATGAACGGACCCTTGCTTTAATCGTTGCAATCTGATCCCTGCAAACGGGGCTATATTATTGTGATATCATTTGGTGGAAACCATAGCACTTTTACATGATTTCTCCGCTGATTTTTATATTTTTAATTTAAATTATGATTTATTCATATTTGCAGTTAGAGGCCTGTCTCCATCTATTTTTTGATGAACTTCACGATCCTAATGCTCGTCTTCCTAACGGGCGCCCCTTGCCTCTGCTATTCAAATTCAGACCTCAAGGTTAGTGATTTTATCCACTTTTTTTCACCACTAAACATGAATTGTTGCTTACTGAAACCTTCTCTTGCCAATGGTGATGACACTTTAGAGCTTAAAGGAGCGAGTTGGGAGCTTCTAGCCAAGCTCATACCAGAACATGTTCGAAAGCAGTGCCCTTTCCTCAGCTTCTAAGTTCAAAAGACTTGTGATTACCCTATTTTATCTTCCGTGTTATCGATCTAAATGAAGAACCTTTGAATTTCACTGGACTCTGTTCTTTAGAGGCTGCTTTATTTTGCTTCCATGATCTTTGCATCAATGGTGGGAGAAAATTTTTAGCCGAACCAGCAAAATAATGCTATTTATGATCAGTCTCCCAGGCAAACCAAGATAAAACTTTATATATTTCCACGTCTTGTAAATCTAAACTCAATAAGCTTTCACTCAATTTCCATCGAACCAAAATTTTCAAGTTGTTATGTTAGATTGGCGAAAGAATCTACTTCGTTGCTGTCTGGGGAGACTCAAAACTCCGCCATGGCTGGCAGATCATCTGGCCCCTTTAAGTGTCCAGATCCCGGAGCTTCCGGGTCTTCCGAGCTAACAGCTTACAAGTTGGCACCATCAATGCTGGACGTGCATTTGTGACTAATTAAGTTGAGCTCGATTCAAGCTTGATCAAATTTTATTTTTAAAGTTTGAACTCGTTTTTGTATAAAAATGAAACTCTTGGAGTTTGCTCTATTAGATTTGATTAAGTTTATTTATCTAATAGTAAAAAAGCTCGAATTTTTATATTTGACTTGAATTTAATTATTTATATTCAAATTTTAATTAAAATTTTTTAATATTAATTAACAATAAAACATATATATACAAAAAAAAACAAAAACAAAAAATAGATTAGGCTCAAGGAATCTTCGAGTTAAAGTATTAGGATATTTAAATTTAATTTTGATTGGTAGCTTGATCTTGAGCTTGATTCGATAATGATTGAATTAAATTTAAGTTAAACTCGAGTAATTGTTGAGGTCATATTTCATTTACACTTTTATAATACGAATCTAGGCTTGCTGGATTTTTTTTTTTTTTTATAAAAGGAAGTGACTTCTTCGATCAAGGAGATCAAAACTGAATTCAAAAGACTCTTCCTTGAGGCATCTTGAGCGGCCACTTTCAGCTCAAGAGTTACGATATTATAATCAAAGTCAGTAGTGCTGGTAAGTAAAGATTTAAATTATAATCGTAAATATATTTTTTTAATTACGTAATATTTATTATAATTAAAAATATAATAAATATTATCGTCGTTACTTATAATAAAAATCTTTAATGAAAAGATTCGAAATTTTCCATTACTTAAAATCCTGATTGTAAGAGATGATTTCATATGAGGCAACACTCATGGGGCATGTTTACGTATGCTTTTTTTCCCTTCTTTTTTTCCTCATAAAGAATGCATTGAAAAACTACTTCATTTTTACTTGCTAATTTATATTCTTGAAAAAATACAAAAAAATTACTTATGTTTTTACTTAGTATTCTTTGTTACAAGATAATATATATTTATTTATAAAATGAATGCGTCAAATTTTAATATATGATAAAAATAAGTGAATAATAAATAAATATTTAATGGAAGTTGGGACCCAACTCAGCATTTTTATTAATTTACATTTTTAGCCCTGCTTAATTTTTCAAAGCAAAAGTAAGAATCTACCACAATGACAAAGAGGAAAAGTTAGGTAAAGCAAACAACATCACGTGTTGTTCACGACATTTTAAGGGCGTGTTTGATTCGAGAAACATAATATAAGTCATTACGAATCGATGAATATAATAAATGAAAGATTACTTACTTGATGCTTTTAATCTCTAACTAAAAATTATTTAAAAAATTATATTTAATTTATTATTTTTATTAAATTTAAAAAATATATATTAATTATATATTGTTTTATAAATATAACATGGTTGACATTAATTAACATTTTTTTAACATATATATATATGGTTAAAATATTAAAAAGTTTTTAAAATGTTTCATTTTTTAAAGTAAGTATTTATATTTTTATTGTACTCAAATAAATTATTATCTTTTGATTTGTACTTAAATAAACTCTCATTTTTAAATAAAATATTTATTTATTTATATTAACAGTTTATTTATATATAAATTAAATGTTAAAAATTTGTTAATTTGTATAAAAAATAACGATTAAAAAAAACTTATTTGAGTGTAAATTAAAAACTTATTTCGGTGCAACAAAAATATAAGAAATGACCTAAATAAAATGGCAGAGTTTCGTGATTTTTCTTATTCTTTTAGTCTATTTATTACTATTACTTCATTCTTGAATTTATTTAGTAACCATCTCTTTAATATTCACTGAAAAACGAAATAAGAAGTTAATTATCTGTTTATGGTTAAAAATCAAACATATTTCCAACAAAACAACCTCCAAATCTTTGAAATATGAGGTTTTAATGTAATTTTCGGTGTTTAAGTTGGGATTGTAAACTCATCTTCTGTTATTCTTCAAACCAGTTATTTATTTTTTTTCCTTAAAAGTTGATTTAATAAAAACAAATTAACCATGAATAAATCTTGGTTCTTTTCATTAAAGAAAGTTTTTAAGTTATTGGAAAATGTTTAATTTTATGATTTAATAGTATTGAAAAAAAAATATTTTAAAAGATACGAATACATTAATAAATTATTATTTTTAATTTAAAAATAACTAAATAATTTTTAATTAATATCTAGAAACGTTAATTTCATAAATTGCTAGTAACCAAACAAGCCCAAACTCCAATGCTTTTTCTTTTATTGTATGTTCTTATCAACTTGCAATAAAAAGAAGAGAAAAGCTAATCTCACATGAATGTACGAATGTATTTAAACTATTTATTTATATAAAATATTTTTAAATTAATATTATAAGCTAAGTATTATTATATTAATTAATAAAATTAAAATAAAATTAATGATATTTTGATATTAATTTAATTTTATAGGTATAATATTTTTTTAAAAGCTATTTATATCTAATAAAAAATTATTTATTTTATTTTATAAAAGAACTCACAAAATGAATCTCCCATATTTTAGTATATATAATTCTCTTATATTTATTTATAAATAAATTAAAATTTTTTGAATATTTTTAGAAAACAATATTTCATATATATATATATATATACACACACACACACATTTGTCCCCAGTGAAAATGGATTAATTGGAAATTGGAATCCACAAACAGGGAAACACCACACTCAAAAAACCAAAAAAAAAAAAATCAAAACTGTCATTCAATAAGAAAAAAAAAAAGCGAATCTGTTTAGAAATCATAAAATAATTATAAAAATATTAATAAATTTAATTAAATTAAAAAAGGATAAAATTTAATCATTAATAAGTAGCTTTATAAAGCAGCAGCAACGACCCTAGTAGTAGCACGAATGTTCCGTACTATCTGCCTAGCAAAGCGACAAAACACAAAAACCTGCAACGTCATCCCTTCGTAAATAGTTACGTCAAAAGTGAAAAAAAAAACTGAAAAAAAGAAGAAGAAAAAACTAGTCGGAAACGTCGCTTGAATTTTTTTACTTTTACCTTTTTGTTTTTACTTTTTCACCGCCCGTCAACAAAATTTCCGATTCTCTTTAAAAAAAAAAGAAAAAAAGGGAAGTCACTGACATAACCAATAATACCCTGCTTTGATTTTCCATTTTTGGTTCTTGCATGCTTCAGCTTTTGCTCTTGTTTTTTTTAACTGATTGTTTTGTTGAAACTGCATTATCGTGTTTCTTTGTGAGAGTTTCAGGATCGGATTAAAAATTCTCGTCTTCGATTCGTTGAGGTAAATTTTGATAAATTAGTGTTTGTTTCTGTTAATTCCGATAGTTCGTTGTTGCGTTTCTCTCTTTGCTCTTTCTGTTTGGTTGCCGAGAAACGATTTGTGTTTTTTTTTTCTCTGTTTGATCTTTTTCTTAAATTTTTTTTTCTGCTTCAGTTTTCTCAGCTAGCAAAGATCATATAAAGTCAAATTTAGTATCGAGTTTTTATCAGACAGTTGATTTATCTGTAATTATGTACTAATTTTGATTCTTTTTATAAGTTTTATAATATAAAATTAAATAGAAATGAGGTTTGTAAATTATAACTTCACTATATATATATATATAAATTTTATGAATCTTCATTTGTTTCTAATTTTCATTTGTTTCTTTTACAGGTTAAAAAGCTTTTCTCGGGATATACTATAATTCAAGGAGATGGTACTCTTTAGCTTATTTGGTTATTCATTTCTAATTTTGCATGTATCATTTAGTATCCGTCCCGTATTTTTCTTAACAAGATCTGAATTATGGACTAGATTTAATTGTATTTCTTTAATTATTCAATCTTTCTTCAGTTATATATATTATGTGTATGTTCATCTGTAATTTCTGTAGATTAACAATAGTTCTGCTGGGGATATTGATAATTTCGACTGGGATACCGATGATGATCTGGAAATTGATAATTATGCCATCTCCTCCTGCTCGGGATTGTCAATTCACCATGGAGAAGCTGTTTTAGGCTCGGCAGAGGTACACGCTAATATGTAAATTAGTTCACACGGTGTTTTTTTGTAATAGTGTTGCGTTGCTTTATAATCGGGATTTTGATTTGGAAATTGTTCTATTGATTATAAGGATGTTGTTTGATGGAATTTTCTTTCATATTTAATTTTCGAAGAAAAATTATTCATTTTGTTAGTGATCATCAACTGATGAGATTCTGTGGGAATTAGTTGAGATAATGGAGCATTAGTGACTTTTACACAATTTTTACTGGGGGCCTCTACATTTTTCCATCTCCTTTTCATGTAATTCAGAACTTTTTCTTCTATTGGAAGCTTGAATGTGTCATTGATATTCTATTTAGTTGGTGCTGTTACTGACGTCCTTGGCTCAAATTTCATCGATTTGCTTCCAGTACGGTAAAAAGTATTGCATTTACTGATTGAGATCAACTCTTTTGACTTTGGTGTCTACTGTCCCAAGGCGAGCTCGTCTGCAGGTTCTCCCAATTCCAAGATAATTGATCATTTTGTGGGGATGGGGTTTTCAAAAGAAATGGTTGCCAAAGTGATTGAAGAAAATGGTACTAGGTCTCTTTTGCTTAGAGCATAAGTTTCAACCTTAAACTCACTTATAATTCTGCTTTGAATGTTGTCCAGGAGAGGGAAACTCAAACTTGATACTTGAAACTCTCCTTCAGTATTCGGTAAGTTATTGAGTATGTCCTTCTAAGATGCTTGTAAGTTGCATCATGATGCTAGAAAGATTCTGCACTTGCTCCTGGCAGAATTGTACTGTTATATTGTTGATTTTTTAGATAGCAGATTTCGTTACATTATTAATGCTTTATCCCCCTTTTTGGCATGAAGGCAAGCTCATTACCTAGTTCTTCCAATTCCAAGTTGATCGATCATTTTGTAGGGATGGGGTTTTCTGAAGAAATGGTTGTCAGAGTGGTTCAGGAAAATGGTAATGGTCCTTTCTCATTTTCTTTAGACATCTGTTTCACCTCTGCAACTTTATCTATGACCCTGCTGATATTTGTAGGAGAGGAAAATACAGATTCCATATTGGAGACTCTATTGACGTATTCAGTAAGTTATATGCCTGAAACTTGTTTCTAGTCCCTTAAATTAATCTTGATTTTGAAGCAATTGCAAATCTGCATGTTGTCATATTCAATGGGTTCAGGCAATATTTTCCAATCCTCTCCAAATAGATTTGTCTTTGCAAGCTGTTGAAGTATCTTGCAAAGGAGTTGTTTATTCTCTGGTGCTGTGATGAATAACCTGTTTAAAATTTGCAGGCTCTTGAAAAGCCTGCTTCCCTGCAGGAAAATGCTGACTCTGTTAACTGCTATTCAGTAAGTTATATACCTGAACCTTGTTTCTTGTCCCTTAATAGTAATGTTGAATTTGATGCAATGGCAAACCTACATACACAGTGGTTCAGGTGATATTTGCCAATCCATCCCAAATAGATTTGTCTCTGCAAGTTGTTGGAGTACCTTGCAAAGGAGCTTTATATTCTCTCTGTCAAGTGATGAATGACCTGTTTAAAATTTGCAGGCTCTTGAAAATCCTGCCCCTTGGCAGCAAATTGCTGACTCTGGTAACTACTCATCAGATTACGAAGGGAGTTTGATGGATGATTTCTCAGATTTTGATTGTTCTTCTGAAACTGAGGTATCTATACTTTACCGGGGCATTGATTATTTCGTTTGCTCAATTTGCAGACATTTCTAAAAGTTATCTTCCTCTACCAATGAGAAAATTTTAATCTTAAAGTTGTTGCACCTTTCATTTTTCTAGCCGCATGGTGAATATAATGTGGCCTTTAGTCATTGGATTTCCATTTATATAGATGCTGCAATTTAGCTATCAAATAATTATCAGTGTTACACAATAGCAGAATTTTCTATCACCTTATACTTGCAGATGATTTGTGTATGTTTTTGCTTTCTATATTTCTTTTTTCCAGGAAATCATGAATCCTGATTCTGAAGAGGAGAGAAAATTGTTACACTTGACAAAAATGGGGTACTCCGAGGCGGAGGCTTCAATAGCCATGGAGAGATGTGGTGTGTGTTTTTTTGTTCGTATTTGGGATATTTCTTTGCCCATTATTCTCGTTGATAGTAGGCCGCATATCATAGTTTTAATTGGACAAGAAAAAGGATCCTAGGAACTTCCACTGTATTTAACTGCATGCTTTGACAATGGTAAAGTTTATATTTGTCATCTCTGATTGAACATTAAAGGTATAAAATAAGTTGTCATTTTTGTTCTACCGCAGGAGAATGTAACGACCAACACTCATTTTATTATTCTTTGTTTATAAATTGTACAACTGGCAAGTCTCAATAGTCCATAGATGGTTAAGCATTTTAGATATCACCCTTGGGCTTCAATCTTTGTAGGAAGAAGGTTTTTGTGATGCTTCTTAGGTGTTATCCGGGGCCTTTTTTAAGTTGTAAGAGAGTGAGGCATGGTTAAGAGTTCAGGTTATACCTTAACAATAACTCATTAAACATTGCAGGTCCAGACTCCTCAATTGCAGAGTTGACAGACTTTATATGTGCCGCTCAAATGGCTAAGGCTGCTGATGCTCTTTTTCCCCCCGAAGAAAAAGTAGTTTCTTTCCCTTTTCTAACAATTCGGACTTGTAATACTCTTTCTAAATCTTTTGTAGTTTGCTCTTTCGTATTCACTTGTTAACAAATGCTATTTTCCGTAAAACTTACACCAACGATTTTCCATCTAATTTTACAGAAGCCATTCAGCAATGACCCTGATCACAAGAAGAGGCGAAATTCGGATTATGATTTGTGGAAAAGGAAGAAGCAGTTGAAGCTCGAAGAGAGGCTTAATGAAGATGATGATGCACTTCATCTTCCAAATCCAATGATTGGTTTTGGGGTCCCTACTGAATCGGATCAGATAACTGATCGAACACTTCCAGAAGCTGCTATTGGGCCTCCTTATTTCTACTATGAGAACGTAGCACTTGCTCCAAAAGGGGTTTGGAGCACCATGTCACGGTTCTTATATGATGTGGAGCCAGAGTTTGTTGATTCAAAGTATTTTTGTGCTGCTGCAAGAAAAAGGGGCTATATTCATAATCTGCCAATCGAGAACAGATTTCCTCTTCTTCCATTTCCACCACACACTGTACATGAAGCTTTTCCATTAACGAGGAAATGGTGGCCTTCCTGGGACACGAGAACAAAGTTGAACTGCTTACAAACAGGCATAGCAAGTGCAAGATTATCGGATAGGATCCGCAAGGCTCTTGAAGATTATGACAGCGAACCACCTTTGAATGTCCAAAAGTTCGTTCTTGATCAATGCAGAAAGTGGAATATGGTTTGGGTTGGAAGGAATAAGGTCGCTCCACTTGAACCTGATGAAGTGGAAATGCTTTTGGGTTTCCCTCGAAACCACACAAGGGGAGGAGGAATTAGTCGGACCGATAGATATAAGTCACTCGGTAACTCGTTTCAGGTGCATGATTCTTCCTTGCTTTTTCATGGTCTTTGACAATCTCTCTCTTTTTTCCTTTTTCTTTTTTTTATAATACTACTTAAAACAAAGGAATGTCGTCAATGCAACGTATTTAAACTATTTCCAAAAACTTAAGAGAATAACTTATTTCAGGTTGACACAGTTGCTTATCATTTTTCGGTTTTAAAAGACATGTTCCCTGGTGGTATCACTATCCTGTCTCTTTTCTCTGGGATCGGTGGTGCAGAGGTTGCCCTGCACCGACTTGGTGTCCCGTTGAAGAATGTGGTATCCGTCGAGATATCGGAAGTGAACAGAAATATTCTTAGGAGTTGGTGGGAGCAAACTAATCAGAAAGGGACTTTGATCGAAATACCAGATGTGCAAGAACTGAATGCTGACCGGTTGGAACAATTGATAGACAGATTTGGTGGATTCGACCTTGTTGTTGGTGGAAGTCCGTGTAACAACCTCACCGGTAGCAACAGATATCATCGAGACGGACTCGAAGGTAAAGACTCTGCCCTCTTCTTTGATTATTGTCGAATTCTGGACTTGGTTAAATGTATTATGGCAAGAAATCAATGATTTCAAGTAAAGGGCCAGAGAAATTTATTTATTTTTCTTGCGTCCTCAATGTTTATCTGAACTTAACATTGAAATAATGCCCAACATTGAAATAATGCCCGACATTCTTTCCAAAACTCATGTTTAACTTCAAATTCGAAGGGAAACGAAGTGATATAAATTTGATGGAAAAGTTGTCGGATGCTGTTTTCTGTAAATATATTTATCATTGCTGCATCTTTGCAGTCTACTCTGCTTATTACATTGTCCATTGGTTCATGTTCAAAAACGTGCTTTTTTAATTTTTATGTTTGTTTAGGTTAACATTATTTGTACCGTGTTTGTATATTTTCACGTGTTATAATCGTATTTAAATTATTATGTATTTACAAAAAATTTGACATATTAATAAATTATCTTTTATAAATTTTAACATATTTGTCTATTCTTATTATGTACATGTTATTTTTCTTTTTATATTTAAATTTTTTTAAATATTTTATAATCATATCGTTTTATCGGATCTATATTTTATTTCTCAAAAGAAAATGGTGCATGTTTGAAAGGGCCCAAACCATTTTCAGAAACTATATCAGTTGGATGCTAGGTCCGGACAAACCTATATGTTGCGCACAAATCAGCCCATCTTAAGCCCATGGTTATCAGCAGCAAACACGCAAGGGATTTTATATTAGCCTTGTAAGTTTTTTTTGGACACGAAAATATAAGATAAAAATCGGTACATTTAACAAATTCAAAAATAAAATATTAAACATGATAATATTTTTAAACACACATTTAATATGATATATTCAATACATTTATCATATTTATATTTATGATTTTGACTTATTTAATAATTTATTTTGTTTTTAATATTTAGACCAGTAAAAAAAAGAACTTAGATATTTGTTTTTTCAACTTTTAATAAGACTATGGGCAAAAAAAAAAAAATCAGAAAAGATTACATTATGATAATATATTTACGTAAAAAATTATTACTTTTTTAGAACAATTTTTTTATAACTTAAAAAAGTCTATCATCTACTCTTAAATTTTCAAAATAATTTTTTTATCTACTCTTAAGTTTTCTATAAATATATATATATATATATGGCGTTCCTTTGTCCAATTTAAATATTAAAATACGTAAAATTTTTATATCTTTTACTCAAATTTTTAAAAGTTAAAAATTATTTTTAGATATTTTATAATTAAATTTACAATAGACAAATTTAAATGAAAAAAATTTATCCAACTTTGATTTAAAATGAATGAAATCAATCAAATTAAGTGCATAATTCGATTAAATATTAAACGAGATAACTGGTGGAATTGACCAATTAAAGTTATACCAATAAAATGATCTTAAAAACCATTATTAACTTAATTTTTTTTAATTAAATTTAAGCATTGTTTTATTATTTGTTCAAGAGATTGTTCTTTATACAACGTTGATGAAGTTGTGAAATTGTCACAAACCAGATTAGCTATAGCAATTGGAGTTCTATAAGTTGTTTTTCGCCATCCGTGAACATGAATTACATAGGATGACCTTTGAATTAAGGATTTTGAAATTTGTAGTTAAAACTTTACCTTAAAACTTTAGTTTGACCCTCTAAATTATTATTATTATTATTCAATTATTTGATTAGTACTTTAGGTTAGAAGTTTGGACCTTGGATTTAGTTTTATTATTTATAATAAAGTTGTATTATTTATCAGAAAATAGATTAATTTTTTAAACATTTATGTGTTAAAATTATTTTTATTGATTCGAAAATCAATTTAGCAGTTGAAACTCAATAAAATAACTTTATTAGCTGCTATTTCATTCATCAAAGGCCCTAAAACATTGCCAAATATTCAATTCAAACCCTTTCTTTTGTTCCATTTTTTAAAATATAATTTTATTCTTATCCTATAATTATATATATAATAAAGTCCATAAAAATTTAATTTTAGCCCATCAAAAACCATTTAAAAACCCATTACTATTAACCTTTTTGGCAAACAAAAACATTAAACTACCCTTCCTTTTCTTTTGCTCTTCTTCTCCTGCATGGAGTTTGATACAAGCTTCAAAGAAGATTTCCCTTTCATTTCAAGCCTTTAGCTTATAATAATCCTAATTCTACCTTCAAACTTGGCTTTGGAAATGGTGTTTTTCACTTGGCCAAAGGTTTGCTT
>JBBYHO010000012.1:4571446-4582446 GCA_038382025.1 Adansonia gregorii
ATTTCATAGTCATTTCTCTATGTCTTCCCTTCTCCAGTTGAAGATCCATTCTTTCTATTTTTCTAATAAAACTTTCTGTCAAAACTATTGGTTGATGCCTCTAATCGAACATGTTTCGAATTTATTTGCATTTCTTAATTCCTTTTTGTGTTATCTTATTGATTTTGGTCTACTAAGACAGAACCCTAATCCGCATTTCCATATTTCAGATGACTGTGAACATGCATACACTCAATATCATCCTACTTCTTGGTGATACAGCCCTGAATTCCTTGGTAAATACATATTGTTTTTTATCTTGTTTTGTGGATACAGATTCTCTTTTCATCATAATCACCTTGAATTGAACATATATATATATATATATGTATTTATATATATATTGGCTACCTTTCAGCGGTTCCCTTGGTTTCGGATTTCTTACTTCATCTTATGGACGGGCGCTTATGTCATTTTCCAGTGGATCATCCATGGTTGTGTCTCAATTTGGTAATATTGGTTTTTCCGGTTATTGTTCCTAAACCCAGATATGACACACACAACTTTCTTATTCAATGAGTTGTGATAATTCTCCGTATCAGGTGGCCATACCCATTTCTTGATTTATCTTCCCCCAATGCTCCATTATGGTACATCTCCTCCTACTGAAAGTTCTACTTCCTAATGATTTTTTTAAATGGTTCAAATGTTGTAAAATTTACTTCCATGGCATTTTTTCTTTGGTCCTTTTTCATACTTGTTCTTAGGGTTAATATCTAAATTGACACCTGAATTATAAACCTTTTAACAATTTGATACTTTAAAAAATTTACGATTGGGTACGGAAACTTTTAATCTAATGGACTAACACCATTATATAAAACGCTGATCTGATTTAATCGATTAATATTAAGTCATCATATGTCAAGTCAATGTCACATTGGCTTATTGCAATAATCTGCTAACTAAACACAAGTTCAGGTAATTGATTGTTACTAATTTTTTCTTGCAGGTACAAATCGTTAAAAGATGTATTTCAAGAATCTGATTGTGTTTAGCTGTTCTCATCCATACCTAATTTTTTTGGCATGCATTTGCAGGTATTGTTTGATGGCATTCATGCATATACCATGCTACGGTTTATTTGCTTTGATAGTAAATACAAAGCATTACCTGTTGTCAAAATGGTTCCCTCAGTCATACCGGTGTTTAAGATAAAAAAACAATGTCAGCCTTGCTTTTGTAAAATGCTTAATAGACTTTGCCGAAGTTGCTCAAAAGATTCAGACAATCAAGGTGTACTTTAGCGCACGCAAGGCAGGAAAAGAAGTCATAGGATCACACTGACATGCGACAAACATTGAAAGAAGACTGAATGCATACACAAACTCAGTTTCTTAATTAAAATTTTGTTTTTTTTTTCTAGTATTTGATTCAAAAAAACTGTAACTTCCAACCAAGATTTCATCTATCAGTTCTCAATCGTATTAAAGAAAATGACCGTGGAAAGAGCAATGAAATCAATTTTCTAGTGATTAAAGGCAAAAAGAAGAAATTAGAGAAATGAAAAAACACTCTGAAAGCCAAGAAATGAATCTACTTCCCTGGCTTTATCTGCGGAGGCCAGTGAGAAGCACTGCCTTTTGGAGTCGCTTGGAAGTGGCTTGTCTTTCCAATCACTGACGATGGAGCTTCCGATATCTGCTAGATGCTTGCTATTCTTCACCATTGAAATATCAAATGACAGCATTTTAACGGATGATGTACCAGGTTTGGTGCTTGAAACTTCGGGAGAAACAGCTGATTCTCCATTTGCTCCACCAGGAAAACTTCCATGGAATACATTGTTTTTCGCCTTTGTGCCGACCGTGGTGCCAGTGCCAGATACGTCTCTGTTGAGTTCCCCGGGCTCCGATTCTGAAATGGCCATTGTGTCTTTAAAAACCTGGCAGGAATTTGCATCTTTTGATGCTCCTAAAGTAGCATTGCCAAATCCTCTCTGAGTCGATGAGTACTGTTCCTCCGCACCGATGAAAGGGTCGGACTCAATGGACTTTGGCGAATTGAGCACTGGGAAATTCTTAGATTTTTTCCTTTTGTGATCAAATATTGTTTCATCAGCCAATCTTTTGAACGAGAACGCTTCAGGTTTGGATCGAAGATCACCTTGAATGGGAAAAGTAATATTTTAACACCAAACTAGAATAAAAAAATGATGATTTACGTACAAAATTTTCGTAAAATGCACCTGACTCATCCGTGAGATCAATTGTAACTGAGCTCCCAGCAGTTATACGATCCTCTCCGGTTAGATAATCGTAGATACCATCAGCCTTCTGTTCTGGCCCTGTGGCTTCTGGCAAAGGATCAAGCAAGATCTGTTGATGAATTTTCCTTCTCCCCCGGTCAGAAGGGCGCTTTCTTGTGAGAATTAAGCCCCCAGATCTTGGAGAGGCATTATTTGATGGAGTCAGGAGAGGAAAGTTCTTGGCTTTTTCTCGTATATGGTCGAATATTGATTGTCTGGTGATGATTTTATAATCATCTTTTTCAATTCCGACAGCTGGCTCTTCTACAGCATTTGAAGTAGAAATGCTGCAGTGAAATAGGCAAAAAGATACCAGGATATCTAATTAAAATCACAGCTCATTTACCTTCTCCCAATTCTTCATCCAAGAGGTTGAAAGTGGGCCTGCAATTGAAAAGGAATTTTTAGCTGATACAAGGGCGTAAATCAGCTATTTGAAATCCAGAAAGTTTTCCGTTTCTCACATTAAGGAGCTTTCCCTCTCATATTCAATCAAATCGGGAGCTCTTTGAGCCGAAGATTGATGTTTAGCTGCATTGTCATCTTCTATAACACAAACTTCCTCAGGCGGAGCAAAAAACTGAGCCTGTTTCTTTGCAAGTTTAGGATTAGCATTTGAATTGCTTTCCTTAACCAGCAGAAGCTTTTCATGGAGATCAATGCCAACTGCATGGATAACACTGGAAAATGAGTCTAACAACTCTGGAATCTATGCGTAGTGTTTTCTAATAATTTTAGAAATTACAGATATAGAAGCTTAGCTGTAATCTTCGAAAACAAGATCAGCCTTTACGGTAATCTTTCCCGGGGTGTTTGACACGAGGATATTCGTACTGTAAGGGCTGCAAGGATAATCAAAAAAATAATATGACCAGGATAAAAATATACAAATTTATTAAAATCAATAAGCATATAACACATTAAGCATGAGAAAATAATACGAACATAATTTAAATACACAAATGCTAATGGCAAAAACCTGTTTCAACGTATTATTAGGCTGATATTTACAAAAGGAGTTTGGGAAGAAGATTGCATACCTTAAAAACTCATCCACTCTGCAGGGGCCAAGTCAGATAATGTTAGAAAGCAATAAAGAGGAAACAAGCACACACAGCATCTACAATTAAGCATTATTTGACTAAAAGATTTAAGTAAATAAGAAATGTGTTCGACGGAAACACCCTTGCATAATGCTCTAAATGATAGTATCCAAACATTAAATATAAACTAATGTTATCAGCACCTTATCTTCTCATGAAAAAGAATCAGGTTTTCTTCTTCTGAAGCAACAATCTGTAAGAGAAAATGTTTAGCACAGCACTATATTTACTGGACACTAGACCTGACCATATTAAACCATAGCATGAATATACAAATGTCTCAAAATCTATCTAATGCGAGTTATTAACGTATTCAAATTTATATAAATATAAAATACCTTAAATATGATTATGCTGCTATAAAATACGCAAACACAATCTAATTGACACTAATTACTACTCAAGAAATATTAAGAAACATTCTGGATAACATACCATATCAGCATAGTGTCGCTTTGTGGATGGGATACCTTGTGATAACCTCGTCAATGTTACTGCTAACTTGGAATTTCCTTGCCTCGGGCATTCACTTACCTCAATCTTAATGTCAACTTTTGGAGGCAATGACGCTAGAGACTCCTTGATATGATTTCCAAAAGGAAATTTTCGCCCAGTAACTATCTCTATCCTCCTTGGATCAGCTTCAGCTAATGTCTCAAATGATATAATTCCCATTGAATGCAGTGCCTGAAATAAAGCATTAGCTCAGGATGTCGAATAAATGTAACATCATCAAACAAAATAGTTGGCAAAGAAAACCTTTGCTGTCACCATTCCAATTCCAGGCAATTGTTTCAGCAAGTATGGACTGTCATCCCAGAGTTTCTGATATAATGACTTTGCTAGAAGGGACGAGTTCAAGGCTCCTCTGTAGTTCTTTTTGTATATAAAATATTCTTTCATACACTTAGCAATCCTACACCCATTTGAGCATATTGAATTTGCATCCTAAAGCATAACACATCAAATTCATAATTTCATCAATTCAACTTTAAAGTAATTCTCCTAAAAAAGTTATATCTATAACTGAAACACAAAGATGAGGTAATTAAACCTGGGTCATAGATAAATCATGTACTAATGGATCCCCAGTTAAGCAGTCATTTGCCAAAACAAATATCTTTTCTTCTCGAGTTTGAATGCGTTTTTTCCGTTTCCCTTTATCACCACTGACATGAAACCGGAGGCGGTCATCTTTATCCCAATTTATGTCATTCAAAAGTCTCTTCTCATTGCGTCTGAGCTGTATCCCTTCATTTTCAGAAAATTAGTACGTCATTCATACAGTTCCTTGAGAAGAACAAGTACAAGAAACTACTATTACTAGATAGGTATACATACAAGCAATCTCCTCAGCATGGCAGATAATCTGTAGCACATCCTCTAAACTACAGCTAGGTGGTACTTGCATTATGTGTTTCATGGTGTTAAATTTCAAGTAGTACCTTGTCATCAATCTTCCTGGCTCTGACAAGGAAAAAGGAAAATAAAGGGTAGGAATTAGTGATATGTTTATACTTCAGAAAAGCTAAGAGACCTATGTTACTCAAGACTCAAGCGTGAATCTCGTATATGGGTATGTGTCTAAGATGGTTATATTCAATTTTTTAAAAGTTTTTTGTATATATTTGAAGCACCCTTAGAAGGCCATATCCTGTACCCATATCTGTATATATGCATTGGACACAGACAGTTCAAGAAAAATGGAAAGTCAAAGCAATGTGGTAAGAAACTTCTAAACAATTTCAAGATACCTAGTGGCTTCAAGAAAAAGCCATCTTCATCAGTCCGAATCATTTGGTGGCATGATAGCTCATTAACTTTTTGAACACAAATCTCTGGCATTACACAGCATTGATGAGTAATATGATGTGAAAACAGAACTCAATAAATGAAAATGGAAGGAAGTACACGCCTTGCGTATGCTTCTCTATTTGTTCTCTTCGAATTCCTTTTCTAACTGCATAATTCTCAGGATTCTGATTGTGCATTCAAGTGTGTCAAATTGCAGGTAAAAGAAGGAACTTAATTTATGTCGTTCAAAAGATGGTTATATACATGCCTTTTTCATTCTCACATATAAGTATGAGCATTTCATCCACTCAATTGCCTTCGTGATATCAGAGATGGTCAGTTGAACTATTTCTGCAGTTAAGTGTTCCGTCAGACACGAGAGCAATCTACACGTTGGTAAGAAAAAAGTGAAGCACGCAATCAGAAGATATGTGCAATTTTCCTAGAAGGCAAGCGCCATTCGTTGAAGTCAAGAGTAGAGTAACAAAATCCATTATGGGTTTTCTGAGTTGTAAACATACTGTGATTCTACCATTTCACATCCATTCAGGAGATTCTCGTATAAATGGACCTGAGATCATGTATGAAATCATAAAAGACGACTTAACAAGAATAGAGCATGCGCAGTAAAAGCAATATGATAGGGAAGAGGAACAAATGACAGATTTAAATTACCGTTTCTCTTCTGGTCATGATTATAACCATCCCTGTATCATCAAATGGTGGCCGACCTGCCCTCCCACACATCTGAAGAACAAAAGACTAATTCGAATATAACCATATACATGAATAATGAAAAAAATGGACGTCAATGCAGGTACAAGCTAAGTTACTCAGACTCAGACATGAGTGTCTGACATTGTTATGTGTTCAACATGGGTTTTTTCATTTTTTTTCCAAGTTTTTTTCCTGCATTTGAAAGGTTCTAAAGGGATCGTCTCCCAGTACACATGTCCAAACATGTATCGGAAACGGGCATCGGACATTAGTACTTCAAGAAAAATGAAAAGTTGGATCAACATAACAATGACCATGAACAAAAGGTTATCCAGAAGACGTGTCTACTTATTCATTACAGCTCACGGCTTTCAAATTTCTATGGGATAGAGATAAGCAGCGACATATAGAAGGCGTAGTACTCTTGACAGACAAAAATGTTCTGAATAAATTTGTACCCTCAGAGATAGAAGAGTACAGAAAATATAGTGATTTATTCTTTAAAAGTAACTCGGAACTACTGAAGAAGCATATAATAACACACCTGTAATATCATTGACCGATCATATTCCATGTAAAGGCCTTTGTCCTTGTTGCTGAGTGAAATGAACATTTCGAAGTATTAGATACAATGGACAGTCTTGCTTCTTTTAAAAGAAAATTGGCAAAGATAGTCAATAATTTACTTGAGAACAACAGTTTGACATACAAATGTTGTGTTGACTTTATGACAACCGTATGAGCTGGTAGGTTGATTCCATGGGCAAGAGTATTTGTGGTGCATAGAACTTGGACATCACCACCAAGAAAAAGGCCTTCAATGAGATTACGATCCTTAAGACTAAGCCCACCATTATGATAACCAACTGCAACCATAGTATTTGACATCAACTTGACATGCAATTTCTAAATAATATTTGAGTGTTCATAGAGTAAGTTCACCCTATACCTCCATAAAGAATATAAGATTGCATCTGTTTGTCACTGCATGACAGGGAAGCCTCCCTTAGCCTTTCCTGTTGTTCGTGACTTCTAATAAATGGATTTGAATAACCAAGGGTCATTGCTATCTGAGTGAGGCGTTGTGCTGCTTCTTGTGCTCCTTTCCTAGTTGAGCAAAAAACTAGAGCGGATTTTCCTCTTGAATATTGCATTAGAATATCTGCAATCAGTTCCGACCGAAAATTGTATTTATGCTCTTTTAAAAGATTATTTCAGTGTATAGAACAGGAATAATCAATAAACCTTTAATAAGAAATAAATGAAGAAGTTGAATCTTACCAAAAATATAGTTTTGGAGGCGCTGGAAGAAGACAAATGGAAACAATCACTAATATTAGATGAAATCTAACTTTTTAACTAAAGATATATGATCTTATATTTGCTCTTACAATCTAAATCCCTGTATTGAAGACAGCGTATGACTTACAAATCCAAGTACAATTACTTGCCTTTTCAAATAGAAAGTCATTTTTTGCAGAGGCATACCCTGCAAGGAAGTCGTATTTGTTTTTGTCAAAGAAATGCACTTGATGGAGTTTGAAATGATAACTTTTAAGATGGAACCCCTAAAATGAAAATGCATACCAAAAACTTTAGTGGTCAACTTCACAGGCCTCATTTCTTCTCCAAACCTGTTAAAACATTACAAAGTTAAAGGAGATATAATTCTACCCGCAATTAAGATCTGACAGCAATAATCACATCATAACATAAATCACCTTCTGATTCCTTGGACAGGGACCTCGAGCCATTCAGCTGTGTATGTTGTTATGCAAATGTGTATATTATTAAAATTTAATCACTTTCCATCTTTTGAAAGTAAAAGTTCAAAATAAATTAGATTAACTCTTTAGCACATATAAAGAGGAAAATTTACCAAGGTCCTCAATATTTGGAATAGTGGCTGACACAGCTAAAAAACGAACAGTAGCCAGAGCACTTGATTTCATTTCTGGGTTGCGAGCAAGCATTTTAATCCTGCTAACTATTGCTTCCAAAGCTGCCCCACGAAGATCATTCAGTAGGTGAACCTCATCAATAAGTAGAAGCGCTATGTCACTGAAAAAGCTCAAGCCTCCATCCTTTATGCGATACCGGGTGACAGCATCAAATTTCTATGTAAAGGAAAAAGAAAGCCATTAAATCATGCACTCATGTCTGAATGGGACCATTTAGAAAGAGTATCACAGTGCAATGTATGAGTAAAATCGCAGTTTAGGTTTGGTATGACATGTAAATGTACTCACCTCAGGAGTGGTTAAAATGATATCAGCTTCTTGAATATTCCTTATGCTATAAGATTCGTTGTCACCTGTCAACTCCAGGCAATTTATGCCCAAAAAACCAAGCTTCTGTGTCCAACCACGCAGCTTCTCTTGTACTAAAGCTTTAGATGGAGCTATGTAGATCTTTTCATCAAACCAAAACAAGAAATAAGAAGCAATGAAAAATTGCTTCTAAATAGAAGCATGCATATCATGCATCAGGCACAAAAACACTGGAGAAAAAACTGTTTGTCTGCAGTTACCAAAGGCTAGAGCACAAATTAAGTATCTACAAACCTAGTACTGGCCATGAGTGCTGAAGACTTAACTGTTTTTAGTGTTCCCTTTATATGGACAAACCTTCCATCGCCAGATATAAACCGTGAGAGAAGCCTCAAAATGCAGAGCTCAAAGAGCACGGTTTTCCCACTTCCGGTAGGAGCTGAAATAACCATGTTTACATCGGAGAGGAAACAAACAGGGAAGCATTCACTTTGCAGTGAATTAAAGTACCTGCAAAACACAATAAAACCATCATATGCAATTCTGGTTTTGCTTCATTCAACCTTTAGGAAAATAGATAAAATTATATTAAGGTATAGTTATAATCATTTATATATCAGAATGAATCTAAAGTAAATAAAATGTCGTTGCCAAACTCTCGACTTGCCAAATTTTGAAGTTAAAGTATATTTACCTGAAATTAAAAGTAGAACGGAAAGGCTCTGGTAAATCGAAGACTGATTTTAGAGAATATGAATCCATAATCAAACTCTCTTATTAACAATCTGATGCAAACAAAAACAAATAAAAGCTAACATTAATGTTCTTCTTCTGAATCTACATTAAAATGTACATAATAGGCATATTTTTTAGATTCGAACAGGACTAAACAAGTAAACAGTAAATAACATGAAGAGTTTTTGATCGATTCAAACATTTTTCTGATCTGGATGTACCATTCAAACAATCAGTAACATGATTTCGAAAAACATCTTTCACGAGACGCTAATTTCAGCTTATAATAGAAAATTAAACTGGAATTATTAACTACATTAAAAAAAATCACATAAAAATTCTTCAAATTCTGAAGAATATTGACGAAGCTAAAATAGTTCCTTCACGTACACTGTAAATTTACAGAGAAATTTCTAGATAAATAAAACGCTAAAGATCTCCGAATTTAAAACTTAAAAACTGTCGAAATCTCGATCAAAAAAGGGTCAGTAAAAAGCAGGTACTCTTCAGTTTTTTGTTCAAAACCTCAAAATCAAGAAAGTTGGTGAAAATAGGGTGAAATTATCCTAAATTTTCAAGAGAAATGAATTTCTAGAGACCTCTATAACTTTCGAAAGATCAGTTAAAAAAAGGCAAAGAAGAAAACAGATATTCATGAAACGCTATAATGCGTCATTTTATGTTCACAAAGTCAATAAAAATAATAACATAAAATTTCTTGAGAAAAAGAACCGCTGAAGATCAATAAAGAAAGAGCCAACTAGAAAGCAGAGACTCGCTGAATCCATGTTAAAAACTCCGAAAAGAATCTCCATTGCCTCTTGATCGTGAAATCTCCAAAGCTATGAAGAGTTTGCTGGTTCCGGCAACAAAATAATTTTTTTGAGCCATGTTTAAGTGAATTTTTTTTTATTTGCACGGATTAGTTTTTCTTAGATTAAAAAAACCTGTATAAATCATTTGAATTGCCACAGCTAAAAATTTGAATAACTAGCTCGATTCACCTGAAAGCTGAGATTCCATAGCCCCTTCGAAGCGTTTTCTGAGAGAGAGAGTGTGTCTGTGTGTGTGCGTTTAAAGAGAAGGGAAATGAGGAATGAATTCATTTGGATACTTATAATCTGAAATCGTCCTTTCTGGCGCGAACCCAATTTAAATGCCGCCGGCTTTCCCTTTGAAGCCGTGTTTGCATATGCGTAATCTAAAAGCTATTTTGCGTAAAACGGCCCTACGGGCTTACGGGCCAGGCCGAAGAGCCTGAACAAAACATTTGTAAAAGAAATTGGCTCACAATCTATCAACATATAAAACTTTTAAACTTAAATTTGACTTAATTTATATATAAGTTTATTTTAAAAGTAATATCTATTTATATATTTATATATTTGCATGTAAACCCAAACGGCCAAGCCTATAAAAAACTGAAATTCATATTTCGAATTAAAATGATATGAACAATCACAAAAAAAAACCATTAATATTCTAATTAAATTTAATTCAAACCGGACCTATCCCGCGATGAAGTAGCATCGAATCCTAGGTAGCAAAAAGTGAGTCTTAATCATGAAGAGTAATTTTCTGTAGTAAGTCTAACGTTAGGTAGGATTATCCTATTATATTTTGCAGTAAAATAATAATAATAACAACAGAGAAGTGTAAATGAAATCAAAAGTGTATTGTAGTATAATAATAATAATATATTTAAGAATCCGTATAATATATGATAAAAAATAAATATCGTTGTCCTATTATTTACTATTAGGAGTTTATGATGGCCCATAAGGTAATGAAATGGTACTCTTCCAGGGCCTAAAATGGGCTTAAATTTAAAACTTGTAACTTGCTGGACTAATTTCAATTGTGATGCAAGATTTGGGCCATCAGTCCATCATTATCCAACTAGCTGGTGACAGAATTACAGGGAGGTTAAGTTTGAATAAATAATTCTTATTAAATTTTTTATATATTTAAAATATAAAAATTTTTTAAGTAATATTGTTTTTTAAATCTTAAGTAAATAAAAACAAACCTTAAAATTCATTGGGCAGGGTTAAATCTTAAGCAAGCAAAATTTCCTTTATTCTTTGAATTTGG
>JBBYHO010000012.1:4625283-4638749 GCA_038382025.1 Adansonia gregorii
ATTAATGAAGCCAATATATATGCATATTACCCAGCAAGTTCATCATAGTGAAGGGGGCTTCCACCTTCAATATCGAAATCAATCCCATCAAGCACAGCATCACCAAGAGGCCTATCATTCGAGTTCCCACCCAAAAAATTGTTCCAAAGATAATCAGCAAACATCTTAGCATCTTCCGATGAAACAAGGATGTAAGCACCATCTCCACCGCCAATCGACAACAAAACCTTAACACCTCGGCTCTGACAAGCTCGAATATCGTCGGATAACCCACGACAACCCTTGTTAGAAGGGTCACAATGATCATCCAAGTCAAGCTGAGCTGTTTGGTTATTGCCAAACAAACAAAGGAAGCTTATAATGACGTAGTCAAATCTACCAGTTTTGCATGTTTCAGCTAATGTTCCTTCCCGGGCATTTTGGCCCCAGTAAATTGAGATGCTGCCTGAATAACATGGGATACTTAAAATAGCAAAAATTAGTAAGAAACTTATGTATATATTGGTAGCCATATTTGCCACAATTAACAAGAAATGAAGAACTAAAAAATGATTCTATTCTTTTATAGATATGAAGTTTTTTTCAGTATGATATAGACAAAAGAACTTTATAGGACTCAACTTAGGTGATGTTTACAATTAACATAAACTTTATCAAACAAGAACTAAGAATGTGTGACTCTAATTCTTGTTCTACTTATGTGTGTGTATATATATATATATATATATATACTTTTTGTAATGATCCCATTGATCATAATTTAAAACAAGTTTAGTTTTGGTGAAGCTTTTACTATTGGATTTATACTTATTTGAAAAAAGGTATGAAAAGAAAAAAAAATTGAAGATGAACTAAAATAGAAAAGCAAAACCCTAATTTACTTCTATTATGAATTGTGATTTAAATAAAAAAAATTAAAATAAAAGGGAAATGTATTTAATATAATTAATAGATTATTTTTTTGTGAATTCAATAAAAATAATATATTAAATATAACATTTTTTGAAATATCAATTAAATAATCTTTAATCATTATCTATAGTCACCATTAACTGTATCTTATTAAAATATTTTCAACCATAAATACGTATATGTATATTTGCAAATGTAAATTAGAATTTTAAACTTAAATAAACCTATCTCAACATGAAATTATTTTTTTGGAAAATAAATAATATTTTAATTTAATTAAAATTATTAAAAAGTTAATATAAAAATATATATTTTTTATAATTTCAAGCTTAGTTTAGATTCTAAGCTTGTTCAAAGGCAGTTAGATAGACTTGGCTCTAATTGAGCTTGATTGAGACATGATATTTTTTAATTCACGTCAACTAGATTCAAATTACTACTCGTATTTAATTATATATTATAAATATTAATATAAAAATATTTTTTAAAATAATAAAATAAATTTGCTCGTCAACCTAAGCTCAAAGCATATAAACTTAAGAGAAATGAAAAAGAATTCGCACCCAATAACACCTCCACCTAAGCATAAAACAAATATTAGGATAGGCCCAAGACCTACTGCCCAACCCATATATAAAATAAAAAACCCTTAATAATAAAACCCTAACCCTAACATTGTGATATGTCAACTCTGCAAAGATAAAAGCCAATCACTCTGTCAGCCTCCACCGATCCAAACCATGGGCCGCGTTCGCACGAAGACCGTGAAGAAATCGTCCCGTCAGGTGATCGAGCGGTACTATTCTCGCATGACCCTCGACTTCCACACCAACAAGAAGATTATCGAAGAAGTTGCTATAATCCCATCCAAGAGGCTCCGCAACAAGATCGCCGGTTTTTCGACCCATCTGATGAAACGTATCCAGAAGGGTCCCGTTCGAGGCATTTCTCTCAAGCTTCAAGAAGAAGAGCGTGAGCGTCGGATGGATTTCGTCCCCGATGAATCGGCGATCAAGGTCGACCAAATCGAAGTTGATAAGGAAACACTTGATATGCTTTCGGTTCTGGGAATGGCTGATATTCCTGGTCTTGTTAAGGTCGATCCGGTTGCTGTTCCGGTTCCTCAAGTTGGGTTCGGTCGCGGTGGTGGACCCGGGAGGAGGTTTTAAGTGGTGGGTCTCAATGCATCTGCTGGGTTTTTAAAGTTTATTATGCTTTTCATTTTTGGGTAGTTATTGATTCTGTGTCTTTTTGCTGGAACAAGATTAGTTATGTTAAATGCTACTGAAATTTACTAAATTGTGATGTGTACTCTCTTTTTGAAGGTATTTGAAATGGGTAATTTTAGTTTTTTTTTTTTTTGGCATGGTTAATTCCCATTAATTCTTTTTTTTCCCCTTTAAATTTCATTTTAGATATTGAGCTAGTGTTTAGCTTTTGGCTGATTGAAATTGGGGTTTGCATTCAATCATAATGCTGAATAATGCTAAATAAGGTGAAAATTTGAGGCAATGAAACCCAATTCTGGTTATCGATTGTTTTCAATCACAAAATTTCTTAGTTCTGCAAATTTCAATGGAAAGTGGAGGCAAGAAACCTAAAGGATGATCTTTAGGTTCAAGTATGGTTCAATTCCAAAGGTAAATGCTTTGTGCTATATCAATGGCACCCTTCAAAATGATGATTTTATTCAGCCAACTTCCATAATCTTCAGATTCAGAAAGTTTTTGTCTTCAATCACAAGTTCTTGTTCTGCAAATTTTTAATGGACATTGCAAGCAAGAATCGAAAAAGATAATCTTTGCTTTAATAAATTGAAGTAACTTTGTAAAATCCAATTCACAATCAAGCAACTGTCCAAGAATTTTTATACAAAAAAAAAAAAAACTGAGACTGCTTCACAATTTGCACAAAAAACACACCAAGCTCAACAAATATATGATTCACAAGCCCTTAATAGAACATCCAAGAAATATGTGATTCTGTACTGACTAAAAATGAGTGTCATCTTCTTCATTTCTCGCTTCCTTTTGGTGATATTGGTTTTGGTTCTTTTGAATGAGAAGATTTACCAGTAATTGCTTTCTTCACCTTGGAAATTGAGTGCTTGACTTTCGATCCAACACCTGATAGTATGTTTTGAGATTTCTTATGTGGTTTAGTATCGGTATCTTTAGGTGCTTCTACCATCACCGGAGCATCCGAGCCAGAGTCTGTCTTATTGTGTTCATCTCCTTCTTCTCCTTCGCCTGTTTTTGCTTCTTTAGCTTGAATCGTTTCTGCCTTTTTCACTTGTGGTTCTTCCTTGCTTACTGTTAGTTCCCTCTCTTCTATCACAGGTTCAGCCACTTGAATTTTTTCTCCTGTGGATCTTTCGACTGCGTCAGACAATGATGCATTACCCAAATCCACTGATGCAGATTTGCCCGAATCCACTGATGCAGGTTCCTGAATTATTTCCACACCTGAAATATCTGCTTTCTCTTCTCCATGATCAACTTGTGCTTCTGGACTAATCTCTCGAGCTTTTCCAGGTTCCAAGCCCCCTGCTTCAGGTTTCTCCGTGGTTTCCAAAGCTCCATACTGCTGTTCTGTCGGAAAATCTTCCTTGCCAGTCGAACTTCTTGTCCTGCTCTCAACTGGATCTGCTTCCCCTGTAATCTGTTTGTCAAATTTTATATTAGTCATGCTAAGTCTTTAAGCTTGACTCCTAATATAAAAATGAGCTTGCTCTAGATCCTTTACAGTTTTATCTTTCGCAACAATGTCTTTCTCATTGTTGTTGTTTGCGTCATCTTTTAGAGTTTCCACAGAGATCTGGTTGTAAATTAAGATTGAATATCAAACGATTGAGGCGAGAACAAGAGGAATAAAGATAAGTGCCTCTACACTGACCTTTTCATTCTGAAATTCGTATGTTGGGATTTTCAAGGTTTCATTTGTCTTGTCTCCTGTACGTTCATCTTTTAGCTCATCTTCTTTGCCGCCATCTTCAAAATGAGGAACTACTTCCTTAATCTGCCATGTTTGCTCCCACCATTAGCAGTTTGTTGAGTTCATAAATGAATTATTACAGCACAATAAGAAGCGAAAAATAGAAGAATAAAATAAAGAATGCCAGAAATCTATATTGCTCCGACTCTTTATTTTTTTTTTTTAAGTATTTAT
This sequence comes from Adansonia gregorii, assembly GCA_038382025.1. NCBI lineage: Eukaryota > Viridiplantae > Streptophyta > Magnoliopsida > Malvales > Malvaceae > Adansonia > Adansonia gregorii. The sequence goes on from JBBYHO010000012.1 coordinate 4,629,364, forward strand.
ACCAGACGTATATTTGGACATAGGTATGAAGATATGATTTTCTAAGGAGTTTTCAAATATATGAAAAAAACTTAAAAAATTAAATATACCTGTGTCGGATACATATCGTAGTCCAAGTAACATAGCAAGAAATTATTAAGGTTTGAATTAGTTCAGTCTAACCTCTGTTGGTGGAGCTTGAACAGCAATAGTTTCTTGCTCTACAACGGCTTTTAGCTCCTTCTTTTCTTCATTTTCCAAGCATATCTGACTTTCTGTCTTTGTATCAGAAGAATCTTTATCTAGAGTTTCGACTTCCTTTAATTCCTTTACTGAAACTGCATCAACTTTAGATGTAACACCATGTTCAGCTTCCTCAGAAGGCGATTCAGATGACAGAGCTGGAGTTTGCTCTTCAAGTTCCTCCAATGGAAGAATTTGAGCGGTTCCCTTTTCATCTTTTGCCACTGTCTCTTTAATCATGTCTTCCGCCGCTTGCAAACTATCCTTTGTGGAGCTTTCAATGTGGTCCGATGATGATACCTTAGTCGAATCTGCCACTGATGTAGACTGTTCGGTTATTTCTTCACCTGAAATGTCTCTTATTTTATCTCCACCATGGCTAACTTCAGCTTCATTTGGATAAATCTCTTTGACATCTTCGACTTCTTTTGCCTGCTGCAAGGATTCTGCAACTTTTTCCTGCAAATCGATTGGAACAGGTTCCCTGGCTATTGAACTTGTTATCTCTGGGTTTTCGCTGGGATCTAGTTCCCTGGAAATCTGATTATCTGAGGCTAAATTAGTTGTTTCTTCTGGTTTCTGAGCACCATCATTTATCTCATTGCTTTCTACATGATCCTGCGTGCCTTCTGAATCCGCTTGTGATAATTCTAAGCTTGTTTCCTGATAAAAGACGAAACATATAGCTACTTAGTATGGATAGTTTCCGGCATAGGTCTGTTTAATTTTTTTTTTCAAGTTTTTCTATATATTTTGAAGGTCCTTACTCATGTCTAAATATGCGTTATCAGATACGAGTGTCTGGCACAAGTATTTCAAGAAAATTGAAGAGCCGAAACAATAAAACTCTGATTTAGTTGTGAGTGTCGAGTACGGATATATTCAATTTTTTAAAATTTTTTTCATATATTTAAAGAATCATCATATTCACTTATCAATACCCAAATATGTATGGAACACAGATACCGTACATGAATACTTAGAAAAATTGAAGAAATAAATATTAATATTAAAGAAAACCCAGAAATCTTTTTCCTTATTTGAACAGAATCATGAAATAAACAAGACTGTTCCACTCTCATGTATTTATCTCCCCATTGAATAAAAATGTCTTTTTTCCCTGCTTTTCCAAAAACATAATTTAGTGCAAAAAGTTTGAAAGGAGGATTAAATGTAGTTCTAACCTCTTCTACCACTGTTGCGGTTTCTATCTTGGCACCTGAAGCTTGGCCTGGATCTTTAACAGTTTTATCTTCACAAAAGATCTGCTTTTCAATTATCTCATTTTCACTGGACTTTTCAGCTTCCACAACGAGCTGTTAATAGATTAAAGCTTGATTATTAGATATAGAGAATCAAGAGACGAATAAGAAGAATAAAACTGAGTTACTGACCTCTTCATTTTGAGTGGTTTTTAATGTTTCAGCTTCAATCAATTTATCCTTTAGCTCATATTCGTCATTGCCATCTTTTATCGGCTCTTCCGAATGGGAAGTTGAATAAGATGTTTCAGTAACTTCCATGTCCTCCAGAACCTGCCATTTTTGCTTCTTCATTTAATAGTTCTTAAAATAATAGAATTGAGAATGAGTGAGGAAATACATGAAATCTATGTACCCATGTTTGACACCTTTATCCGACCTATAATCTAGACATGGATACAAGAATATGACCCTCTAAGAATCCTCAAGTAGATGGTAAAACTATAGAAAAAATTGAACGTACCCGTATCGGACACATATTTGTATCCTACAATGACACCCAAGTTCGAGTCATATAGTGTGAAGTTAATAAGGTTTTGGGTTAGTATTGCGTTTGGTCGCTTACCTCTTCTTTTAAAAGTTTGTCTTTGTTTGCAGACTCTTCGGGTTCCATGAGTAATGCATTGTCAAAACCCTTTTCAAGTGTCTCAACTTCGACATTTGAGGCTTCTTCAACCTCTCTTGTTTTTACTTCAACTTCTGATTCCTTTGTTTCATGTTTCTCGGAAGGCAATGTATAGGTTGTAATATGAAGCTGATCTTCTAGCTTTTCACCTGGGACAGTTTGAGCCGCAGTAGCTCCATCTTTCAAGGCACTTGGAAGTTCACTTACACGTTCTAATTGCGGGCTTTTGTCATCTTCGATTGTTTCAGTCTCTTCTATTATCTTTTGTTCTCTGACAGTCCCATATTCCTTTGATTCTTCTGTTATAACCTCACTGCTATTAGTTTCACCTTCCAACACAGCTTCGGCCACCCTTCTCTCATCTTTCTCAGAGCTTACCTCTTCTACCCGTGCTCCATCCGACTCTTCATTCTTGTCAACTTCGTTGATGGTTTCATGCTTATGCTCGTCAGAGGGCAATGTGACAACAGGGTTCGGAATTTGCTCGTCTGATTTCTCAGTTGGGAGAGTCTGAGAAGAAGCATCTTTTGCCAGTGCTTCATCCTCCTGAAGTTGTTCTTTTTGCAAGCTTACGTCTTCCTCATTATCAACTTGTAAGCATTCCTCTTCCTTTGGAAGCAATGCAGAGGTTGGATTCTGAACTTGTTCTGATTTCTTTTCACTAAGGGTGTGACCAGCAGTTGTTTCATCTTCGGCAACAGCTTCTAGCTCGACGGACTTTCCTTTCTGTGAGCTTATCTCGTTCGTTTTCCTTGCATCTGAAGCATCTTCTGAGATTTCCTCTTTTGATTTCTCATCTTCGGCCTTCTTAGTTTCATGCTCCAGTTCTTCGCTGATTACAGCAGCGGTTAAACTATGAAGTTGCTCATCTGAGGAAGTCTGACCAGAGATAATTTCTTCTTCTGGAACTGCATGAAGCTCTTTTGTCTCATCTTCGAGCTTTTCTGCTTCTTTCCTTTCTGATTCCTCAAGCTTCTCAACCGTACCTATCGTTTTGATCTCCGGTGAAACCTCAGTTATTGAAGCGTGAGCAACGACAGTAGTTTCTTGATCCGCAACAGCTTCAGGCATCTGAGGTATTTCCTTCAACTTTTCTACTTCATCTTCCTTATTGGCTGTAGTTTCATGCTCTATGTTCTCAGAAGGCAAAGCTGGAGCTCGTGATTGCTCTTTCGGTCCCTCGACAGCCTGAGCAGCAGCAGTTTCATCTTTCCTATCATCTTCTACCTCCTGAAACTCTACTTTTTCCAAGCTTATCTCTGCTGTTTGCTTTGCATCAGAAAAATCTTTTGAAACTTCAGCTTCATTTATCTTCTCTTCATCGATCTTATTTATCGTGCTTATAGTTTCTTCACCCTGTTCCCTGGAAAGCAATGCAGAGCTTGCAGCAGCCCCCTCCTCGGGTTCATTAGCTGCAAGAGTCTGCTCAATTGTTATTCCATCTCCTGTAACAACATCTTGCTTTGTTGGCACTTCTTCCTTTGTTTTTTTGTGTTCTGTCTCCTCACTCATGGCTCCGGTTCCATGGTCCCATTCGGATTCCTCTACGATGAGGGATGCTTCACTCTCCTTGGTTGAATGTTCTTCAACCTCAGAGCTTTTGGCTTCCACTTGTTCTTCCGTAGAGTCTCCTTCTTTCAGACATTCAGTTGAGACTGAACTGTTGTCTTCCACCTATCCATACATAGTTAAAATGTTTCAAAATTGAAGAAAAATTTAGCAACATCTTAAAAAGAACTATTTGAATGAATACATTATGGGAATTACCAAGACAGCACCGTTTGTTGTTTCATCTCCTCTCGATTCCAGATGAAGTTCATTTGTGCTACTTTCTTCCTTTACGACATGTTCTTTAATGTCTTCACTAGCATCAGCTTTCTCTACTTCCTTGTCGATCTGCAAAAGAAATAGTTTGTCAATATAACAGGACAGACACCTGCATAGATAACCATGATGAGAAAAATATTTATTCATGTTCTTTACCTCTTCAGACAAGATGACACCCTTGGTGACCTCGTTTGCATTTTCTTCACTGTCGATATGGTCTTCATCCGCCTGTTTGTCTTCTGGTTCCTCTTCTATCAGTTTTTCACTTTCTTGGTTCTGAACAACAGTAATCGTTTCATCGGCTTGGCTCATGCTGGGTTCGGGGATTGGTTCCTTACTTTGGCCTTCCACCATTGGTTCCAAGTCAGTTTCAGCTTTTGCCAAGTTCTGAGCTAATTTATCTTCTTTGTGGATAGCCTTTTCAACACCATTGGATGTAAGCAAAGTTTCTCCCGAATACACGGCTGCATCCAATGGCTTGCCATCTTTGATCTTCTCTTTTTCCGATCCTAAATCTGATGATTCTTCATCTTGACCACTTTGATTATCTGTTGCTTTTGGCATAGGAGTTTCTGAGTGCTCATATGGAATTTGATCTTTTTCTGAGTTTTCATCAGTTATTTCTTTTAAGTGAATCTCCCTAGTGATCTTCTCCATTTGATCTTCATTTTCGGCATTTGGAATTTTATCCTGCATTCCATCTTCTTCCCTGGATATGGAGGACTCTGCTGGTTTCACATCGACGTCAGCATCACTGTCTACGCCAATCCCTTCATGTCCAGTTGCTGCTAAGCTCACTGCAGTGGATGCAGATTCCGAATCAGCAGTATGAATACTTCGTTCACCTAAGGATTTTTGTTCGGAGTCCTTTTTTGGTTCCTCAAGCTCAAATGAAGAGCTATGGACAAGGTCTTCTTTGTCTTCTGATGGTGTTATTTCTTCCTTTGACAGCAAAACATTGAATGTGTAAGTTAGCAACTAATACTAGTTAAAAGGAAAAAAAAAAAAAATTCGGATCTAAATTGACCTCTTCTGTTAAATTCAATGGGATGCTTTCATCTTCCATTATGACTTCCTTCACAGTTTCATCACTAACCGATGAGTTGGAGATGTCAGCTCTAAGATGTTCCTCATTTTCTGGATTTTCTTTTCCTGAACCTGAAGCTGCTGTTTCTGGTTCTTTATACACCTGCATGACAAACAAAATTTCAACTCAACCATGACAAAGCACCTACGTTGCTCTGACTTTCCAGTTTTTTTTTAACATATCTGTATTTGACGCTTGTATCTGACACATTTTCGGGCATGGTTATAAGAATAGGACCCTCAAACGACCCTCCAAATACATGAAAATTTTTTGAAAAACTGAAGATACCCATATCTGAACCTTACCTCTTTTTCAGGTGTCTCCCCTTTTTCAACTTCTTGGAAGCTCTTATTCCTTTCTTCTTCTGTAGATTTCGGTGATTTGTCCATTGTAGCCTGTTCTTCCTTTATGATTGACTTGGAACCTTCAAAAACCTGCATGAAGAATAAGGCGTACTTTATATTAACATTAGAATGATGATTTCTCCTTTGTTTTTGAAGATCCAAGAAATTCCTGTTTGAGACTTCTAATTTAATACTTTTTCGTTTTTGTTTTATTTTTAATTGACATAGACCCAAGTCATCTAGTATTACAAGGATAATGTGTCGGTAATGGTTGGGCCTTCGTTTTCTGGGGAAAAGATTGAAATAAGAGTTAGTGTTCATGTTGTAAAATTCTACCTCTTTTGTTTCTTCCTGTTTCAAGTTATCTTCTATGTTCTCCTTGTCCATTTCACTTGTTTCTGATTTCAAATCGGTTGTTGCTGCAGCTGCTTCTGCGAATACATGCTCGGACTTTGTGCTATCTCTGCTTTGATATGTCTCCGAGACATCTTCAATACATTCTTGCTTTTTCTCGGATGCTCCGACTGCTTCATGGACTTGTTCTGCAGGTTGAACATCAGTAACATGTGAAACATCAGCATTCTTGCTTGAAATCTCTACTTCCACGGTTTCGGGATTCTTATTTACTTCAACTTGTAGATCCTGCAAGAAACGTAAGAGTTAATATGAATCTCCCGCAATAATAGATACGATTACGATTCCCTTGATATCAAAATTGAAAAGAGAAAAGAATAGAATAAAAACTGAAAATAGGAAATTGTTTTGACCTTTTCTTTGGATTCTTTGATGCTTGTGCTTTTTTCTGAAGTTTCAGTAGAGACGGCAGTATTGACATCCTCATAAACTTCATTCAAGGGACCTGCAGGCTTCTTCTTTTCCAGTTCATTTTGTTGCTCGAAGCTCTCCTTCGGGAAGATCTCCTTCGGGATTTCTTTGTTCTCCGATTTTCCATCCTGGCTCTGCTGTACAACATCAATGTTTTCTAATTCACGAGTGCTTCCTTCAGGTGTTGGAACAGTGGATTCCTCATCTTTTTTCACATCATCTGATGTTTCTGTCAATGCCAGCTCCTTGTCGTTGGCCTCTACAACTTTTTCTGATCCCGAGTTCGCATAATCTCTATGTCTGTCAGTTTCCCTTGATTCTATTGTAGCTTGGCTCGGGTCTTTGATTATGATACCGGAGACTACTTCAAGCTTCTCATGCACTTCTACTGCCGGTTCATGCACTCGAGCAATCTCCTCATGTGGATTCTCATTTCGCAGCTCATCCTTCGCAACCTCACTGATTTCAGATGCTGTTTCATGGCCCTTGCTCTCTGAAGTTTCGGCTATTGTCGAGGTCAAGGTGTGCCCTATACTATCAGAAAGTATTTGATCCTTCTCACTTCCTGATGTTTCAATCGGATCAATTGCTTCATTGCCCTCTTCCTTTCCTAATGGAGCAGGCAGCGTTTTCCCTTCAAGTTCCTCTTGAACAAGATTGGATTTACCGGACTCAGTAACTACTTCATTAGCCTCCCTCGAGCTGTCAATTATTGGGTCTGGAGTATCGACTGAATCTTGTTTCTTGAGCTCTAAGTTAGCCTCTTGTTTATTGGACTCAATATCATCATTTTGATCTATCTTTGTCCCTTCAGCAATTACCTCAACATTTGCCATCTTCTCCTCATCGTCCGGTATCTTCTCTGCTTTAAATGGAGTGTCATCAACTTTAATATGCTCCGACATTCCGCAAGTCTCATCGGAAACCTTGGAAATCTCAGATGATATTAAAAAACATTCATCCTTGGAGATTTCGGGATTCCCTTGAGAGACGGTTTTCATGGTTTCAACCCCATTATTACTGGCTACTTCCATCTTTTCAGATTTAATCGAACGTTCATCAGTTTCACCTGGCGCTGTGAATCCACCTTCAGATTTCTTCGAATCACCAGCTAGAAACTCAACAGCTTTTTCACTCAGATCCAAGTTCAAGTGTTTGCTGCTCTCTTCTTCTGTTTTCTGCATGAAGAACAAAGCGTTTATTTTTCATTTACATATTCAGAATCATGGTAGAAATCTGCATTTTATTATCTGTAAGAATAGGCTTATTTGGTAACAAAATTTGTTTTGGCAAATTTAACCATTTCTGTTCTGTTCTTTCCTTTCCTTGTATGAACAAAATCTTATCTTCTGCAAAACTGTCAAAGGCAGCGCATATGGCGTGAAATCAATAGGAAAAACCGAAAAAGGTGATACTGATCCTTCAAAGCTCTTAAGCATTCTTATTTCCTGATATCAAAACTCCAGCATACTGCATTACACTACTCATTTTGAACTAAAATTTCATAATAAACATAAATCGAATGCATAAATAGCTCACTGTTTTACATTCTTATAATAAAATTAACTGAAGAATCGGAAGAAGAAGAAGAAGAATTTCCGAAGAACGGTGACTTAAGGCAAGTTGGCTGTCAGATTGTTATACCAAAATCATATTAGGCAAGTTAATCTATTTTATCACATTATTACTATATATGTGAGATATACTTCTATATTGGCACTGCTAAGGCTTAGTCAGATAGTTTATGAGGATTTTGATGCCTGAACCGGTATAAGCCTATCATTTGTGCTAATAATTATGTCGGTTTCGATAAATCGATTTAAGTTAGCACTTACGTAGTGCTTATTTAACTAATCATCAAAATATTTGTCTGAACTTTCTACTTATTCGGTTTAAGATCCATAAACAAGTTATCGGTATCGTTTACTTCTGAAATCCCATGTTGTTCAGCTGGTATAATCCTGAAAAGGGTTAATTATTAGATTACAAATACGTAAGGAAACAAAAAGGACTAAGTAATGTATTAGAGACTTCAAATACTGGCTCAAAAAATGTTTCAAGAAATCAGAAACTCAAGAGTAAAGTTAAGATTACTAAATTCAGTTAAGGTTGTAGCAAAGACAATGACTTCGATTGATTTTGTTGAGCTTTGTTGAATGGACTATGGTCTGGGATCTTAGCCTAAGTTGCTTCAAATCTTCATTCTTCTTGAAGAACCCGTGTCCGACATATATTCGGATACGAGTGTGGGAATATGATCCTCCAATGACCTTCTAATTGCATGGAAGAAAAACATAAGAAGAATTGTACGTGCTCGTGTTGGACACATAGCTATATCTAACAGTTATACTCAAGTCTGAGTAACATAGATGCTCTGGATCTTAGCCATAAGCAGTTATCCTGAAACCTTTTTCTATAATTGATGGAGCTACTTATTCATTGACAGTTAAATCTAAATCTTGGCTTCCATAAAGGTGACAGAAGTTTCAGTGAAGCACAAGCAACTGTTCTCATGAATCTGACGTATCACTTTCAGAGATTTATTCCTTATGGATCTAAAGGAAAAGAATCTAGATGTAATGTTTATTTCGAAAACCAACTAGATTTTTAAAGAGAGAAAAAAAAAAGGGATCTAATGTTTTAAGTGTTTGAAGAACATCAAAAAAGGTTGTACAAAGCTATGTTTAAAGATGAAACATGAGACATGATCACCTGTCTGTTTTTTTTTTTTTTCAGAGTTCTGAAATTGCAGTTTCCTTCTTGAAAAACATGTGATCTAATGCTAAATTTCCTAGGGTTTTTTAATTCGTACTACGAAGAAATAAACATAAATCAAACAAAAGCAAAGAACCGTTACCACTATAGAAACGGGTTCTTGAATGATCTCTGCTTCAGTTGCCATGTTTTCATGGAGGAAGTAATTGAATCAGAATTCGAACTTCGAAACTTTGAGAATGCTATAAAAACTGACTATGATTACTTGAAACTTTCATTACTTTTGAAAAATCAACGGTGGATTGTTAGATATCTATATTTATCAGCTGACAGAGACGTTGTTTAAAGCAGGATATAAGCTGACAAAAGCCACTTGGTATATGCTAATATACATGCTTAGTTGGCCAAATACGTAATCGGCCCTACTGATTGGTCACTCACATGTCCTGGGGTGGCTAATACATTTGCTTTAACATCTA
>JBBYHO010000012.1:4657738-4672048 GCA_038382025.1 Adansonia gregorii
TGAATATAATGAAATTATAAAAATATAAAGGTAAATTTAACAAAATAATAAAATTTAATACATATATATATATATATATTTTTTGCCACTGTGACCTGAAAAAGTTTATTGGCGTCGAATTCTTACGCCGTGAATCTCTTTGTTCTGTGCAATTAACGTGTGATTTTCTATTTGTTTTTTTAAAGAATCTTCTTGTTTAACTAATGCTTTTTTATAATCAAGATTGGTTGAAATTGAATTATTTTGTACCTTATGATTTGGCTAACGATTTGTTAAAATCAAAACAACAAAAAAAAAATTAGAACTTAAAATAATGAGATTTTTAAATTATTGATTCAATTGATTTAATCGTTTTGGATCGACTGAATTGAATTATTTAGTTTTAAAAATTTTTAAATTTAAATTCAATACTTTTAATATCAAATAATCATTTATTATAGTAAATATTTAATAAAAATATATATTTAGCTCAATGATATAATCTTTATTATCGATTTTATCAGTTAAAAGTGTAAATCTTATTATATAAATGATTTTTTTGAAAAGAAATAATAGAAAAAAACTTGAATCTGGGTTTTTTAGTTTTTTTTAATTTTTAACCGATTCAATTAACTGTTTTTGATTCTGTGATAATTCTATAATATATCTTAGACTGAACTAAATATTAATTTTTAATTCAATCAATTTGATTATTCGGTTGAGTATGATTTTTTCAACAGTAATATAAGGGCAAAGAGGAAATATAATAAAAAAATCAAATTTAAGGGTAAGCACTTCAATATATATTTAAATATTTAGACACATAATGATTTTATTATTTGAGTATTCATGTTTATATAAGTGTAAAGAGGGAATTCAAACCTTAATCTCAATTTTCTTAAAAATAACACCACTTTTTGTCTACTATTGATGGGAGTTCAAGTCTATCAAGTATGGGATCCTCCAATTTTTTATTAATTTGATTTAATTATTATTTTTTAATATATTTTTAAAATTATTTGATTATAATTTTTTATATATTTAATTTTTATAAAATAATAATAACCACTTTTTACCCATCATCACTGTACTTGGCTCATATTTTACAATTTTGGTAAATTGAGTGGTATAGTAAATAAAATTATAGTAACTCAAATATAATTTGTATACATAAAACTATTTTTTATAAAATTATATGTATTATTGCTAGAAAAATAAGTACTAATATTAAACATCAAAGTGGCTTCCTTTTAGCAATAAATTAAAAATATTAAAGGACATTGTTGTGTTATTAATTTTAAAATAAAAAATTCTAAATTCTAAAGTCCCACTCCCCCCCCCCCTTTAAAGGCTTTATTTGCATTGAAAAATAGTCCTTATAAGGTTAATAGCAAAAGTTGGTAGTGGGTGGGAGGCTATCAAAATGTGGAGTGGCCCAAATTTAATCCATGGCCTCCACTTAAAACTTTGAGAAATATATATATACATATAATATATATATATATATATATATAAAGAAAAATGAGAAACCAAAGCAAAGCAAAGAAAGAGAAATAAAGGGGAAGCTTTATTTATAAGTTTTTGTTAATATATTTTTTGATAGAGTATGAGTAAAGTTTTAAAATTTTATTAATGAATTTAATATAAATACAAAAATTATTTATTTATTATTTGTTATTTTTATTTAATATATTAAATTTTAAATTAAAAAAGTGTTTCTTTAATTATATATTTTTTTGTTCATATCACTTAAACCAACATTGATTAACATTTTTTATATAATAAAAACATTTAATTTAGTTTGTTAATTTTTAAAATTTTATATGTAAAATTGTGTTCCTATATTAACGAGTTTAAGAGCTAAGACACTTTTGAGATTAACTAAGATGCTATCTATAATAAAATATTATATTAAGCACAATATTTACAACTTCATTCATTATTTTCAATGAATTAAGATAAGATATATTTACATATAATAATCTTAAAAAATATTTTAAAAATACTTATTAACAAAATTTTTACTTAAAATTTACGTAAAAAATAATATTTTCTTTCAATGTAATAAAAATTAAGAATATAATTATCTATTATTATATAAATTAAAAATATGTTTTTAAATAAGAATTTAAATAATCTTAAAGCATGTCACTAGTTAATAAAATAATTATAAAATAATTAATTAATTATTTTTTTTCCTTGAGACAGAAGAGGAAACAATCCAAAGACAAAGACAGCTTTAAGCTTTTGCTTTACTTTGCTGGTCAAGTTAGCTTTGCTTTTGCCTCTTAATCTTCTTCCATAAAGCGACGAAAAATAACAGACTTCATAAATTAAAATTAAAAAAAAAAAGCTATTATCATTGTTTTCGTTCTCTTTCCTTTCCTTTTTCTTGTTTGGATCGGATCTGGAAGAGTTTCTGAGGTGAAGAGAAACACACAAAAACAAGGCAAAATTCCCACCCCAGAAAAAGGAAAGCTGTTTCGCTTTTCTCTTCAAAGAACGGCTTCTTTTTTTTTTTTTTAAATTTTTTTTTTCTTTCTGGGTTTTTCATTTCATGAAGGATTTCATCTTGTTCCGCATTGTTTTCTCTGTTCTATGATCAGGTAACTTGGTTTTTCGCCACTTTAAAGTTTTTCCTTGGATGGGTTCTTTTTCTTTTGCTTTATTAATCAAGTATGATTTTTTTTAAGCTTCTTTTTTCTTGTTCAGGCACTCAAAGTTTCCATTTGAACTCTCAAAAAGAAATAAAAAAAAGTTTGAATTTTTGGGGTTTTGAGAAACTTGAAAGTTATGTTTCTTTCTAGTTCTGGTTATGCTTCCGAAGGATTCATTTTCATTGTTAATTACAGTTTATTATGTTGTTTTTTCGTTAATTGTAATTTCTTCGGGATTATATTTGTTTAGATTCAAGTTGGATGATCCTGCAAGTAATTGTTTTTATCATAGAGTTATCGCCTAGAGGAAGAAAGTTTCCTTTGCTAAATTGGACTTTTGGTTTGGCAGTGATAGGTGTTGTTGAATTTGTTTCAAATGGAATCACTTGTTATTTCTTCATCAAAGAGTCAAAATCATGGTTCTAATGTAGGCAACAGTAACCCTCCTTCAACATCTGGGACACCTAGGCCATCTCGGCCTCCATCTCCATCTCCGCCTCCGATTCAATCCGTTAACGAAAGGGCTTCTTCGAGATCATCCCATGTAGCTACTACTCTTAATCATGGCGTTAGGATTATTCGACATCCGAACGGTTCTATAAGCTATCAAAAGCATTTGGTCAAAACAGCTGGTGATGACAAAATGCAACATGAAGAATTGCCTAATATGGCTAAACGATATCATGATCCGAATTCGAGTGAGGGTAAATCCAAATCGTTGGGAAAGAACGAGGTTGTTATTTCTACTATCCAGGAAAAGGTTCTGACGGTGGAAAGCAAATATTCCTTCAAACATCCCATTGATGATCATAAGAGTTCTAGTTCAAGTGTTTCATTGGAATCTGAAAAAGTTGTACCGGATCAATGTAAAGGAGGTATTGTGCAGTTGAACAACCATGTTGTATCTCAATCAGAGCCGAGCTTTCGTCCATGTCCTGCTTCGACTACTGTGTGCAGTACCGGCATGAATTATGCTGAAGCCAAGCAAAGTTCCACCAATACAGAAGTTAGTGAATGTGCAAGCAGTGTCGACAAGTCAGGTGAAAGTGGCAAAGCGAGTAATTCCATCGATTTAGTCGAGAGTAGTAAGACAAGTATCTATAGAGGGAGCACCGGCAGCGATGTTAGCGATGAAAGCAGCTCTAGTTTTCTAAGCAGTGCCATCTACAAGCCCCACAAAGCAAATGATATAAGATGGGAAGCAATTCAAGCTGTGAGATCCCGGAAGGGAGACTTGGACTTTAAGCACTTCAGGGTGCTGAAGAGACTGGGATGTGGGGATATCGGCAGTGTGTATTTATCTGAATTGACTGGAACTAAAACTTATTTTGCCATGAAAGTTATGGATAAAGCTCTTTTGGCGAGCCGTAAGAAGCTTCCCCGAGCCCAGACGGAGAGAGAGATTCTCCAATCCCTCGATCATCCCTTCCTACCTACCTTGTATACACACTTTGAGACACAGAAGCTTTCTTGCTTGGTGATGGAGTACTGCCCTGGAGGCGATTTACATGCGCTCAGGCAAAGACAACCTGGGAAGTACTTTTCAGAACAAGCTGCCAGGTTTAGCTTTAGGCCTTTTCCTTCTTATTCGATACTCAAGTGCACGCGTTATTGCATTTTTTAATTTAAATGCTCAACGTATATTTAAGATTTTTTATGAAAACCCCATAGATCCATTCAATGACAATACAAGGCTGCTAGAAAACTCATGTTGCAACTTTGTAGGTATTGTGGTTCTTTATAGAGAACCATAATAAGATCAAGAAACCTCCTTTGTATTAAGTTGCTCTCATCAAAATCCATGACATTATCATCTTTAGTCACACTGTGGAAACCTGAGACATCACACTGTACCTAAGCACACCTCTTGGCAGTTCTTCAAGTTTTAGGCAGCATGACCTTGTATTGATCGTTGAATCTCTATATCATTTCTTTTCTTTTTAAATTTAAATATAGTCAACTTTTGTCAACGTTTTCTTCTCCGGGACTGTTGGTGCATCCCCGATCATATCTTGGTCATTGAGGTTTCTTTGGCATTTCAGATGTTTAAGGAAGTATTCATATTATTGTTGCTCTCCTCTAGTTTCTTAGAATTTGCAGCTTGAAATAAGTTGTGTTCCTTGGCGTATCTGATGATGTTATGTGGTCTGATATGAATGGATTGTGGTAAAAAGATTAAAGCCGAGCAACTACTGGTGCTAACAACTGTTATCCACATTGATCTTTTCTGTTTTGCTGCAGATTTTACGTGGCAGAAGTTCTCCTTGCTTTGGAGTATCTGCACATGCTTGGGATTATTTACCGAGACCTTAAGCCGGAGAATGTTTTGGTGAGAGAAGATGGACACATAATGCTTTCCGATTTCGATCTCTCTCTTAGATGTGCTGTCTCTCCTACTCTGGTCAAATCTTCAAACTCAACCCTGGAATCGAAAAATTCAACATACTGTGCTCAGCCTGCATGCATCGAGCCAACTTGTGTAATGCAGCCAGATTGTATCCAACCTGCATGTTTCGTCCCACGGTTTTTGTCAAGCAAGCCCAAGAAAGAAAAGAAGAGTAAAGTAAAGAATGAAACAAGCCATCAAGTAAGTCCTCTTCCCGAACTCATTGCCGAACCTACCAATGCTCGATCAATGTCCTTTGTAGGCACTCATGAATACTTGGCACCCGAAATCATTAAAAATGAAGGTCACGGTAGTGCTGTAGATTGGTGGACATTGGGGATCTTTCTATATGAACTATTGTTTGGTAAAACCCCATTCAAAGGGGCTGGGAACCGGGCAACTCTCTTTAATGTGGTTGGCCAGCCATTGAGATTTCCGGAGTATCCTAACGTGAGCTTTGCTGCTAGGGACTTGATCCGAGGTTTACTTGTAAAGGAACCACAGCATCGACTTGCTTATCGGCGTGGGGCTACTGAAGTTAAACAGCATCCATTCTTTCAGAGTGTGAATTGGGCACTCATTCGTTGTGCAAATCCACCCGAAGTGCCAAAGCAAGCCGTGATGGACTTCTCTGCCGGCACCAACGTGGCAAAAGTACCCAACGCCGACGACAAGGTTCCAGGTTTAGACGTCAAGCCTTCTGGTAATTATTTAGAGATTGATTTCTTTTGATTCTTGTAATTATTTTTCTTTTCTTAGAAAACAATGCTTTCCACCACCACGCACCTCAGTCTGAATTGTGCTTCAATGGTCTAATCTTTTGCTAAATCATTAGTTCCTTTAATAGCACATGTTGTAAACTTCTTTTTAAACTTGAAACCCCCCATGAACAGCCGTGTTATCAAACTCTTCAATTTTTTTTAAAGAACCCGCATTCGACACTCATCTTCAAATTCAGGTCACATAGTAAACAACAACTTTGAAATGCAAATGACTATGGAAGGACGAATGAAGTCGCCTTGCTGCTCTATCTTCTCTGATTCAAAACATTGTTGCATTCTTACAGGTATATTTCTACATTTATGGTGTGTGCTGTGTTTGGTAGAACGGAAAATTTTGAAATATAGAAGAAGATGAAAAAGTTGAAAGGAAAATGAAAGATTATTTTACCGACATTGATACGAAACAAGTATCCTAAGTATACGTGAATTAAATGTGTTGTTGTATCGTCTTTGTCTCGTGATTTTGTATGTCGTATTTTTATATATCCTGAAAACTACAAAATAAAAAAGTTTTTTTCAAAAAGGAATTAATTAAATATAGTTATTTAACAAAAAGAAAATTAGACGGACAATTTTGACTTTTGGTCAATAATTAACATCTCGTTTCCAAATGGCCGTCGGTCACGAAAGAGCAATTTCAAGGCCCAACCACAACATTCCACGTTTGGCAAACCTTCTCTCCTTTGCCAAATTCAACCACGTGACGAGAATTGGGAAAACTGCAATTTCACTTTAAACGATCAAAAAAACAAATAAAAGCTTCCACGAGACACGCGCTTCAGGAGGACGAGCTAACTACGCTAGGAGTTTAAGTTGGGCCTTTTGGAGTTGGGGCCGACCCACCTACTTGGCGTGCACGGAAAATATCTGCAGTGCTCCGACGTGATCGGAGGGGAAGAAACTCAGAAAGATCAAATCATGGACACTCGGGCCTACCCTGGTCCTTGTTTTTCACTCTTGACCTCACGTGGGTTGGACCCGGTGGCTTTCCTTATTTTTTTTTCCCTTAATTAGAATTAATTAATGGTCACCAACCCTTTGGTTAATTGTATCTACCACTCTCTTGTTTTTTCAAAATCGACTGCAAGATTAAACTTGTTAACATAGTTCGTTTGCTTTAAAAAGTATGTTACAGTGAGAAGGATAACTTTATTATTTTTCCTTTATTTGTTGATGAAATTATAATTTTTAGTTATTATTAAACTTGTTTAACGGATTATTTATTTTATTTTAATTTATGAAATAATTTTTTTATTGTTACTGCAAAATATAAGCTCAATTAATTTAGTTTAATAAAATAATAATTAAAAATTATTCATGATCAAATGTGCAAAATTATTCACATGTTTGTAGCATGGTCAAATAATCCATCCAATCCAATATTCTTAAAAAAATCAATTCGATTTAAATTAAAATTTAAATAATTTTTAAAATTATTTAAATTTAATTATAAATATTAATATAATAATATATTTTAATATTATTTTAAATAATAAAATGAACTTTTAAATTATATAAATTTAAACAAAAAATTATAAAAGAAATTTTTAAGTTGATTCTTTTGAATAATCTTTGTAAGGATGAGTTTTTTGACTATGAATTTGCTGCTTTCTATAAATTCTATTTTAGTTAAAACTTGACTAAAAAAAAAAAAAGGCAGTTCTACCGAACCTTCCGTAGCCACAACACCAGCAAATCCTCTCCTTCAACCAATGTCTGCGCGTATGCTTCACGCTCCATTTCCTTTTTCTTTCAAAACTCCCCTTTTGCGAATTGTGCTCCCCTCCCGCTCTCTCTTCGCGGCCTCCTTTTCTCTTGCTCGAACTGGGCTTAACGGTTCTTCAAAACATTTGACTTTTGTCTGTTCTTCTTCTTCAATGGCGGATCATAGGAACCTTTCAACTTTATCCGCCGAAGATATGGCGAAGTTCGGGTTCACGCGCGAGGAGATGTACTCCAGCAACCTTGCTGGCACCGTCAATCCCTATGACCGCCACGTGTTCCTCCGCCATAAGTCCTACACCGATTGGGCTTCCCGCGTCGAAGAGGATCTCCTCCCTAAGCTTCTCTCCTCCGCTCTTAAGTCTCGCAAAAATGACATCTCTGTTAAGGTTCGTTCTTCTTGTTTCGATCAATTCTCCATTGCTTTTAAGGTTTGAATTTCAATTGATCTTTTTTTATATATATATATTTTTTTCCAATTTTGATAGACACTGTTGACGGTCATTGAAGGAGAGCAATCTGATGGAGATGTGTTGATTTTCCCTGAAATGATCAAATACAAGTAAGTTCTCTCTCTCTCTCTCTCTCTCTCTCTCTCTCTCTCTCTCTCTCTTCTGTGTTTTTTGTTTTCAATATTTCGGAATTAATCTTTTCTAGATGTTGTTGACTTTCCTTTTCAAGATCAGATACTGTAAAATGAAAAGATTTAAGGATTAGAAATTAACTTTTATTAAAAGAAATTTATCGGTTTCGATATCTGATTTTTTCTATATTAAGTTTTCTGATTAAATTGATTGTAAATCAGGAAATTAGCCTTTCTTGAGTTATGATTTCATATTTTTTTACAACAGTAGACAATCATGTTCGTACTTAATTAAATGGAATTTTGTCGAACTTTGAAAGTCTGACTGTGGAGTTAAATGGAATCATCCTCCTGTAATTGTAGGCTAACATATCGTGAGATTAGCAAATGTTTGGTTTATATACTATTTTCTCATGTTTATTTGTTGAGTTGAGATTGATTTTTTTTTCCTTTTTTTTTTTTGGGGAAAAACATGAGAAAATGCTATTAAGATTATGAGATAAGGAATTTTTATGCTGAGGCTCTTTAATTGTTCTGATGGTAGGGGTTTGACGGATGCTGACGTGGATGGCTTTGTTGAGGATGTGCTTGTGAATGGCAAACCATGGGGGTCTGGAGTGCAGGAGACAATAACTGGTTCATATGTCTTCGTGTGTGCTCATGGTAATCGTGACAAGAGATGCGGAGTTTGTGGACCAATTCTAATTGAAACGCTTAAGGAGGAGATAGCGTTGCGAGGACTGAAGGATCAGGTGTTTGTAAGTGCTTGCTCTCACATCGGAGGGCACAAGTATGCCGGGAACTTGATTATCTTCAGTCCAGATTCCAAGGGAAATATTACTGGCCACTGGTAATATCTACATCACTATCTCACTGTGTGCTTCTTTACATTGGATGGAGTTTGATGTTATCGATTTCTTTGCCTCAAAAATTTGCAGGTATGGCTATGTTACACCTGAAGATGTGCCTGAATTGCTGGATCAGCACATTGCAAAGGGAGCAATAATAGAACGCCTTTGGAGGTTTGTGGATTTGTTTATGCCGAACTTAAGTTAGTTAATGTGTAGTATTCCCTTTTGTTCGATTTCTGAGGATATACATCTATTGGAGATGGACTTACTACCTCGATCTTTAATGCATCAATTTTGAAGTAATTCGTTGAAAGAGTTTATAATTTACTGTTAGAGCTACGTAAATTTACTGCATTAACTGAAGCCTTTCATAGCATTGATTAACTGCTCACCAGGCAGCCAACAGTGGTTTATGCATGTAACCAATTGACTCTTGGCCTATATTGCTCCAACACTTCATTTTTAACTGTGTTCGCTGCCCGTGTCCGATGCAAATTTGGACATGAGTATGGGGATATGGTCCTCCTAGCACTCTCCAAATACTTGGAATTCTTGGAAAAAATTCAACAAAATCGTGTCTGGCATGTACTATCAAGTCTGAGTAACATAGCTCTTAGCTTTATTTTGCACTGATACGGCATTGGAACTCTTCCTCAATGCTGTGCTTTACTTAATTTGTCCTTTTTCTGACTTTATGCTACTCATGTTGGGTTTTATTTTTGTTAGGATTTTAGTGAAATCATTCATGCAACTACTATTTGCACTACAGTCTGTTTTGGTTATGGGAAGCCTCATCTCTGTTGTGTGACTAATTGCATATGCTCTATGAAACTTTTAGTCATTACTTTTTATGTTAATGTTTTCTTTTATAGTTAGGCTCACTTGTATTCTTTGCAACTATATGTAAGATGACAAAGGATTTAACTGATGCAGGGGTCAATTGGGGGCTACCACTGAAGGTGGTGATAATTCAGGTGAACAGAAGTTTCCAAATGGTACAGAGGTGAAGAAAAATGAGAAGCATGAAGAATCAACTGCTCCAAAGACCAAGGAAAATGTGGGTGGTTGTTGTCAGGGTGCTAATGGGTTTACCTGTTGCATGACTGCTAGCTCGGAAGTAAGCGAAACGAAGAAAATTGAAGAAACAACAGAAGTACGCAGAAAGACTGGGCCGGGCAGGTTGACAAGCTGGGTAGAATCATGGCAGCAACATGATGTTCTTACAGCAGCAGCTGTGGTTGGAGCTGTGGCAACCATTGCTGTGGTTTATAGCTACTATAGAAGGTCGGGTTGAATTCACGCCTTGTAACCCGATGTCTTACTTTGTATACCGCTATTTTTTTTTTATCGCGGAGGCTATAGTTGATGATGAAATAATCCTCCAAACTACAACCTTCTTTAGGAGATCGATACAAATAGTCACTTTTTACAATATGGGGATAACATACCAAGTATATAGGTTTAAGGATGATTTCTGTGGTTGATAGCTACTCAAATTAAGATGATGTTTCACTAGATGCAAGGCTTTTTGAATGCTTCAGCTCTGATACTGAAATTATGAGTAGAGAAATGTTTGCTCGAATTTGATTGAAACTATAATAAATAGTCCTGGTTTGTTCGGTATTGTTTTTATTTTTTTTAAATGATTTACAGAAGGGATCTCCTCCATTTGTTTATCATTATACAGGAAATGCTGGGTTATCAGAAACCCCTGTTTTTCTCTTATTTGGTTATCTGCATTGATCGCCCGCTTGATAAGCTTATGTTTTGGTTGTTTACTTATCGAAGCATAATTCGAGCAATATCTCGGAAGAAGCCACAGCTCTCGAGCTATACTTGTAGCTCTTAAGGTTCCATCCGCACTGAGGTCAAGCTGTCATAGGCACGGCATTACATCTTCCATCAAATATCAATCCTCTGTATTTATTTCTACAGCTGTGGCATATTTGAAGGAGGATTCTGATGGCAGGCATGTTCTTTGCATTTAGGGGAATCCTCTTCCAACTGTCCCTGCCAAAATCCTAATTGCACCGTCCGTACTGGCTGATTCCTGAATTAAATTCTCCGATGACGAAACAATGTCTTCAAGTAGAGCCATTGCCTTCTCTGTCAGCTCGGATGAATTTTACGAACAGTCGATAAGTTGAAACAAAGCTATATATTGCACCAGAAGAGGCAAAATTGATAGAATTGTCCGGTGGCAAGTGGAGAGCTTAAGTGAGTGTAGCTATTGCATCTAACCTTGTTTGTATGCCGAAGATTAGGTCCTCTCGTGGACTGGGTGGCTAGTCATGCTTAACAAGTCTGATCTTGACTCGGTTTAGATTATTGTTTATATAATATTTTAATATTATTTTAAATAATAATATAAATTTTTGAGCTGATTCAGACCTGGATACTGGAAAAAAAATTTACCAGGTTCAGGATTTCTAGCTGTTGTATGTTGTTGTTGGCAAATTGCTAGGCTTAAAAATTACGAAGTTGGAAGTGGTTGAAGTAAATCTGTTCATGGGTTAGATAGCAATAAAAAAAATTAAAATTTAACTCTAAGTTCGAATTTAATCTGGCTTAATGATCCGATTATTGTTTAAAAAATATTAAAAAATTAAAAAAATTATTTTTATATTAATATTTATATATTTTATAATTAAATTTAAATAAAATATTATTTTAATCAATAAATAATTATTCAGACCGAATCATAAAAAATAATACTTAAATTCAACCCGAAGACCTGAATGGGGCTCCTTGAATAAGTCTAGTTGAAGGCCATGTTATTGTCCCAAGAGAGTGCCATTGCACTTCACCATGAAATATTGGATGAAGCTCTTAATCAAGAGAAGATCATAATGTTTGATATTATTGGAGATTAAGTAGATCTTTGAAGTACAGAATAATTAAAACCATTGCCTGTTTGCTGCAATATCGTTTTAATTAAGTGCTGCATGCCACATCTATTATTTTATATTATTTTATTTGCGGTTAAAATATAAATAAAAATAAAATATATGAAACAAATAATCTATTCTTAACACAAAAAAAGTAATTTTTCTTTTAAAATTGGATGATCAATTATCTTATTGAAAAATGCACAATTATTATATATAAGTATCAACGTACTCCTCATAGGTAATTTGATATAAACTCGAGTCTAAAACAAAATAAAGATGAGAAAGCTTTGATACAATTTTAAATTTGGTGACTAATTATTTTAAAAACTTAAATTTAAATTGACAAAAAAGCCCAACTATCGCAATTAAATCTCGATATTTTTAATTTTTTCTAGCTTTTTTTTGGGGGGGGGTTTACTTAATTATTTCAATAGTATTTTATATATATCAAAACTAGAAATGTAACATAAAATACAAGAAAATAATTTAACACAATCAAGGTTTTGCTCATGGCTCTTATTTTTTAGACAAGAAATTATATTGGAAATAAATAAATAAATCTACATGTTTCCCTCATTTTCTTAATATATCTAAGCAAAAGATATATCTATCAAGTATTCAAGGAATTGAAAATTTGGTCAAAGAAATTCCCCAAAAATGAACATATATTTAATGTTCAAATAATTGTTTCATATAGTTTGGGAAATTGTAATCAAGTTGTAATGCTTGACAAGCCTTCATTGTTTTAAACCCAAATTAGAAAAGATTATTTGAAACAAAATCTTTGAAAGATATCTTCCTGGCTCTATAAAAGAGCAGATTGGAAAGGCATGGAGGATCATAACCAAAAAAACAAAACAAAAAGAAAAACCTGTTTGAAAAACAAGATAAAAAATGGCTGTTGACATGATTGTAGCAGTTCTCATCATTTTCATTTTTCTGTTTCTTAGCCATTGGTATAGAAACAGAAACTCTGGGGTCACGAATTGGCATTTTGTAGGCATGTTGCCAGCACTGATTTCAAATTCAGATCGAATTTTTGATTTTTTAACCGATATGGTTAAGTTCCATGGGGGCACGTTCAAGTTCAAGGGACCATTGTTTCCCAGCTTGGACTTCGTTGTCACCGCTCATCCTATGAATGTCAACCA
Organism: Adansonia gregorii; assembly: GCA_038382025.1. NCBI lineage: Eukaryota > Viridiplantae > Streptophyta > Magnoliopsida > Malvales > Malvaceae > Adansonia > Adansonia gregorii. The sequence continues at coordinate 4,670,741 of JBBYHO010000012.1, forward strand.
CATTTTGTGTGGGAACCATGAAAACTACGAGAAAGGTCCGGAGTTCCGGGAAATCTTCGAGCCTTTTGGTGCTGGAATCGTCACTTCGGATTCACATGTATGGAAGAGCCAAAGGAAGGTATTGCCGTCATTCACTAAGAACAACAAGAAGCATGCCGCCTATTTGGATAAAATTTTCCGACAAATGCTCGAGGAAAGCTTGGTCCCGGTACTTGAACATGTTATGAGACATGGAATCGAATTAGACCTCGAAAATTTGCTTCAACGATTCGATTACGATTTTATATGCTTGTTGGCATTAGGCTTTTATCCGAAAACACTTTCGGTCGAATTACCGGATGTTCAGAGCAAAGTTGCCTTTGATGAAGTCGAAGAAGCTTTGCTTTACAGGAACTTGGTGCCTAAAATGGTTTGGAAATTGCAAAAATGGCTTCAAATTGGTGAGGAAAAAAAGCTGAGCAAAGGTTTGAAGATCGTGGACGATTTCGTGTGCGGTTGGATTTCATCGAGACGAGAAAAGTTGAGAAATGAAACAATCTTAGATTCGGATGATCAATTCGACTTGCTGACAGCTTTCATGGTCGAAGAAGAGGGATCCGACATGAGCGAGTTCGGAAAATCCGACAAGTTTCTTAGAGACACTGCGTACAGTTTCATTACAGCAGGAAAGGACACTATCAGCATCGGCCTGACATGGTTTTTCTGGCTGATTGCAACTAATCCATCGGTTGAAAACAAGATTTTGGATGAAATCAAAGCCAATGTTTCACCACCAGCAAGCAACAATGGGGATTTCGATTTCGTTTATTTCACCGTCGAAGAACTGAACAAATTTGTTTACTTACAAGCGACGTTGTACGAGACACTGAGATTGTATCCACCAGTTCCTGTCAACAACAAATCTTCGATCGAATCCGATGTTCTTCCGAGCGGCGATCGTGTTGGTCCAAGAACTAGGATCCTTCTATCAATGTATTCAATGGGAAGAAGTGAAGAAATATGGGGTGAAGATTGCTCGGAATTCAAACCAGAAAGGTGGATTTCAGATCTTGGAAAGATCATCCATAAACCATCTTACATGTTCGTGCCATTTGGGGCAGGACCCAGAGTTTGTTTAGGCAAAGACATGAGTTTCAAACAGATGAAGACAGTGGTAATCAATGTTCTTCGGAATTACAAGGTCGAATTGGTCGAAAACCAAACCGTTTCGCTCAGCAGTAAGGCAATTGCACTTCATACTGAACATGGTTTGAAGGTTAGAATAAAGAAAAGGTGTCTCTAAACATGATTTCTTTAACATTTTAAGTG
>JBBYHO010000012.1:4722410-4735721 GCA_038382025.1 Adansonia gregorii
ATATCTTTTTTCACTTTAATAAAAGCTCATTATCTCCGGTGGTACATTGCCGGTAACTAAATTTAGAGATGACATTGATATCAAATTTCATCATTTATATCAACATGTAAAATATTATTCACAATTTATTAAATTTTATAATTTTATTTAAAATATATTTTAAAATAATATAAACATTTATATATCCAATCCGTAAGATTGATACGTCCAACACTTGCCTTGATATCAGGATCAGATAAAAGGTGGGGGAAGTTAGTTGTGGAAATAGGTTATTTCTTCATTTGCAAAAGAGTCACACATATCAAGGAGGGGCGCATTTCTTACGCAATCTTGACTCATCTGAAAATGTTTTAAGTGCGTCTAGTTTTTCCATTAATGTACTTTGAATTGCACAATTCCCTCACCAACAAAGTTAAATAAATGGCACATTTACTGCTCAAAATCTAAAATCCACTATAAGCTTTTTGAGTTTACAAGATGATATTATCACATTGTCAACTATATCAAATACAAGTCAGCATAATTCATTCACTTATCTAATAGTTAACGAGTGGAAATATCTTGGAAGAGTTTACATTGGTTTTGAAGAAAAAAACTAAATAAAAAGTTTTGGGTCAAATTCCACTTCTAATGCTACTAACTTAGTTCAATTTGGACTGATTTTTATTGAATTCTATTCGGTTTATTTTGAATAGTAAAAAAGTTTATTCGGTTTTTGGTTTACAAGTTTTTTATTAATTTTTAATTACTTTTTCTTTTTCATAATATATATATATTGTTTTTAATTAGTGCAAAAAGCTAAAGAATGTTATGAAAATGAATATTTTTATCCTTTTCAAAAATCAAAGAATCGTGCAGATCCAAACTGCTAAAGTTTGATTTAGAACGATTCAATTAAAAGTTTTATTCATTTAATTTTCAAAACAATAAAAAAAATAATATACATTAACCATGTTTTTTTATTCAACAACCATGTCCATGCACAATATAATTTTTCAATTTCAACTACTATCTAAAGTGGGGTTGCACGCTATATTAAGATTACGTTTAGCATTACTTTTGGTATAACTTTTTAGGTCAAAGGCTGCATGTAACTACAAACGCATTCTAAACAAGTAAAAAAACTTTGGCTTTTACCGTAAAAATCATTGTTTAGCAACCCAAACTAAAAAGATAAGAAAATTGACTTTTTGCAGTTTAAAAGCTGGCTTTTAGATGAAATGACTTTATTATCTTTACGTCTCGAAACTCTTTTTTATCTTAAACATATCTTTTTTATATTTTTTAATTTCTCATAATATTTTTTTATAGTAATATCGAATACTTTAAAATTTTTAAATCAATTTTTTTTTCCCACAATGCTAAACTAACCCCAACTCATTTGTACATCATCTAGGACGGGCCTTCATATTTAGATTTTGGGCTTCAAAAAGGGGCTGAAATCAAAACCAGGCCTACCCAACTTCATTCTTCTTTAAAACAAAAAACGCACGTGTCCAAGAAGGGTCCAAAAGAGCCCAATTCCTCTGCAAAATCCTTTGCTTAACCAATAAGCCTATGTTAATATTCATTTATTTATTTTTAATATGTTCGTATTTAATTTGTATTTATTAAAAATTTTTAAAATAATGTTTGCGCTCAACTCATTTATTAATATATTTATTCAAATTTATCTCAAATTAGATTCACTTAATTAAATGAACTTGTTTACATACATTAAACAAATATGTTTTTATATATATGTATACATATAAATATATTAATATTTATATATTTTCACAATTAAATAGTAATTTAAGTTGAATCGATCTAGTTCAAATTACAAAAATTATATCCCATTCCGACCATTTAAAATACATTGCTATCCTCGGTTTTAACATATTTTCTCTTTAAACTTTAATTTAACAAAAACAAAACATTTGCTTTTATCTTGGTGGATAAAAGGTTTGATTAGAGCTTTTGGGGGGAAAAAAGGAAAATGATATTTACTATATATTCCCAAAAAAAGGGTAAATTAGATTATAGAAAATATAACAATGGACAAGATTAACATGACAAATCTATGCATACGGTAAGGAATAAATAAATATACATATATATATATATATATATAGAAAATATATATATAAATGGTAAGGAATAAACAAAATAAGAAAAAGTTCCATGAAACATGTGAGAAGCAATGGAAGGTGCCTGCCCCACTTAGCCTTTTTATAGTATCCAATTTCCGTAAACTTAATAATTTATATATTTATATCATATTCATATATTTTATTTTATCATGATCATATTTAAAATATTCTATATTTATATATTTTTTATATATTAATAATTCATATTTTGTAAATTTTAAAATATTTGTGTATTTATGACATGTTATATTTTAATTATTTTTTCTATACCATATTCATATAATCGAATCTAATATTATCATATTTAAATATCTAATAACTTCAAACACCACACATTTATGAATACCCAACTCTCAATCTATAATTAATTTCTTTGCATGTTATTGGCTTGGTAAAGTTTTTCCAAATTGCAAAATAATTTTTTTTTCTTAATTCTTTTTCCATGGATATTGAAATTATATTAGTCAAGCCTTACCAAGAGGCAAGAGTAACTCTCCCATCTTTATTCTTAGTTCATGGTTTGATAAGAGGTAGGGTACACATGTAAAAATTTTGCATATTAAATTGCTATAAGCTAAAATTCTTTAAAAAAAATGTCTAAATTATTTATTTTTAAGTAAAAGTTTTATCTTTATTGTTCTCAAATAAATTTTTATCTTTTATTTTATATCACAGAAACTCTTATTTAAAATAAAAGATTGATTCATATTAACAACTTATTTAAAAAATTTATTTGGATACAAATTAAAAGTTATTTAAATACATAATAAACATATATAATTTATCTAAATAAAATAATAAAATTCAAAAAAAATTATTTTAAAATTTTGTTTAACATACAATCAAAATAAAATTATTGTTTTAGCATATATGGTAAGTAGGTTTAAGAAGAAATAAAATTAAATGATGCAACAATTAGTTGAAAGAAAAAATGTAAACATAATTTTGGGCCTATCTAATTTAATCAAAGACATAGAAAATGCCTAGATGAATTAATGTCTAGATTTTGAAAGTCAAAGTTGAATGGCTAAAAGTAAAATTTCCCCCATTTCACACAACCTTTTCACAAGTTGCCAAAAAGTCCAATTTCACAAGCCAACAAAGAGTTTGGTGACTTTCTTCATCTTTATTATTATTATTGTCATTATCATTATTATTATTATTATTATTATTATTATTATTATTTGCTTTGGGTTTTAAAGTAGTTTTGAAAAGAGTAATTATTTGAGTAGTTTTTAAGTAAAAAATGGATATAATATTTGCAATTTTTTAGTAAAAATTGTTTTATTAAAAATATGAAAAGGATATAAGTATGCATGATTTTTTATATTTGTTATTATAATATTTTAAATCTATTTAAAATTTTTTTTCTCAAATAAACACAGAGAAATTGACAAAATGACAAATAGCTTGAAAAGTCCATGATTTTTTACCTTCTTTTTTTTTTTTTGGGTAATTTTGCTTTGTACAATCCCAAAAGGGATTCCGCCCCACTCTTTACATAATTTTTAGTAGGTTCCACAGCCGACCGACAAGGTCTTTTCTTAAGCACTTTGTGGGAAATCAAAATTAAAACAAAAAATAGTTTGACTTCGTCAAGTGATTAACTATTTTTATTTTGAATTTTCAATGAAAGAATAGTATTTAAAAAAAATTGTTAACAAGAAATGCATAACTAGATCTATCCATAGGTTAAACGGTTCATTCAAATGAGTCAAGTTTAACTTGTATTTTTTGTTTTCGTCCAACTAAAAATAATATATTTTATTTAAATTTAAGTATATATAAATATTAATATAAGAATAATTTTTTAATAAGATAAATAGTAATTTGAATTTAAATAAATGAGCCAAGCTACATTCGAGTCTGAACTTAAAATTTAAATTTTTTTTCTAACCGTGACCCGACTCAACCTGTTATCACCTCCACGCGTACCCTTAGGATATGTTAAAAATTGAAAAGAAAATGAGAAATCTATGATGGATTTAAATTCATTTGTAAAATTAATAAATTTCGTTATTAGTATATAAAATATAAATTTTTTATATAAAACTAAGGGTAATATATTTAAGATTAACACTAATGAAGCATTACCAAAGAAATTTAAACTCCAACTTTAAATGATTAAAAAGAGTTCAATCAATTAGGCCAATACCTTATTTTGTTATTTACCCAAAAAAATCAAATTTTTTATTCAATTTTATAAAAAGTTGCATAAATAAAATTTGTATGTAAAATCATTAGATTAATGTACTTTTAAATATATATATATATATATATTTTAATTCCATATTCAACAAAACAACAATTTTCATTGATGGTTGTTGGGGAAATTCCTTTTGAAAAAAAAAAAAGAAGAAGAGATTTTAGCTTTTAATCTTTGAGATTTGATTTGAGTTAATTGGATGGGTAGTTGTACTTTTCAATCTAATATATATATATATATATATATATAAAAGCTTTTAATCAAAGTCAAATTCTCCAATGTCTTCTCTTTTTATGAAAGCTAGGATTAGGTCAAATATTGGCTTGAAAATCTAGTGAATATCATTTTTCCTTTTATAAATATATTAATTTTCCCCTTTGACCACTAAAATAAAAGGACTTACGTTTCTTAACTTAAAATCTTTTTTGGAAGAGATTTCAAAACCTTAAAGTCTAAGTTTAAATTTTTTTTCGTACGTAAGATTTATTTAATTTTATGTTAAATTTATCGAATTATATTTAAGTTGATTAATTTATTTGATTGTAAATGATTTAGTGATTTTTTATATATGAGTGTATATGATTATAAATTTCCAAAAAAATCCTTTTTAATATTGACTTATAATTACTTTGAATCATGCTACTTGCTCATCATTATTTATATATATATATATATATATTTAAAAAAGCATAAAATTAATGAATAAATTCAAAGGTGAGATTTATATTTCTCTTTGATAATATGGAAAATTTTTGGAATTTAAATGTTTCATAAATTACAAAAAAAATGATTCGATTAATGAATGTTTATAAACATTAATTAAGAATTATTTAATTACTATTTAGAATAATATTGCATTTGATTATTGCTTTTACCAAAATCAACAAAAAATAATATACTAATTATTTTTTAAATATCACCTTAATCAAATATTAAATACTGATTAATATTTTTAAAAATTAAATAAAAAATTGTTTACATTTCTCTAAGGTAATATTAGAATTATAATGTTTATATTTGAAATTCTCTATCAAAATTATTATAATAATTCAAATAAACAATTATATACTTAGGATAGTAACCTCCATAGATATACGTAATCATTATCTTCATCTAAGGAGGTTCATCTACCAGTAAAATTTATCTTTATAGAGATCATGATAATGAAAAACACTTAACAATTACTATAAAAAATACAATAGCCTACTTAAAAGAAAATGAATACAATTTACAAAAATAGCTCTAACTTCTATTGATATAAGCATCAAAATATGTCTCGAAGTATTCGACTTTGATGCTCTCTTAAATTTTTTTTGTCTTGTAAGTCTATTATCAAAGTATTAATTAATTTTTTACGTATTATCTTAAATTATTGCATTAACAAAAATAAAAAAAATCAATCACAAAAAAATTTTAAAGACATTTTTTTTTGAATTAATGATTGTAGTCAAAGGAAAATCTCAACAAATTTAGTCTTCTTTGCATGCAACCAAATTCAATCTTGAGGTCGGCCCCCAAACAAAGAAACTATGAACTAAAGGAAAAAGAAAAGGTAGGAGATGTTGAACCCGGTCATCACTCTAGCAAATGGGAGTTTGACACGACACCGCAGTAGGGGTAAATCTGGTAAGTCAAGGAAAAAAGTATCAATTAAAATAAGGACGTGGCAGCTGATTGATGCTTGACTGACTCAAAAGTCCGAAAGCCGGTGGCAGTGAATTTTAAGAAAGTCAACGGGATTATGTCAGTATATAATAATCACCGAAGAAGATAGTACATACATTAACGTTTTATTTTAGTAAATATTTTTATATTTTCTATACAATTAATAAAATAGCCAAGTTTGATGTCCAAACATATTTATGAATCGAATTATCAATTAAAAAAATATTTATTTAATTTTTAATAAATTTTAAATATAAAATTTAAAAAATAAATTTAAATAAAAATAAAATTATTTTAAAAGTCGATTGACTTTTGAGCATAACATTTTTTATTCAATTTTACCCATTTCGTTTTACTATTGTTATATAAATTTTTAAAATGATCAATTATTTTTAAGAAATATAAATATTTTTTTAAAAAATCAATCATTTTGTGTAAAACATTGGACAAGTTTGTACAAGCCTAAGCATCATTCTTTTACAATTCAATCCGGTTTGAGTATAAATTTTATCCATATTTTAGGTCAAGTCGTGCCTAGCTAGTCATAAAAGCAAACTTGGCTTGGCCAGACCCTAATTCGATTCGATCCGATCTATAAATATATCTATAATATTGTTAAGAAAATATTTAATTACCCATACAAATTTTGACTTCATTCAATGTTTTCTATTTTAATTTTTTATTTAATATAAAATTTTATTTAATTTTTCCTAGAGTTGATTTTTAATTTTTATTTAATTAATATTTTTGGTCATATATTTTAGTGTTTTTTTTTCTGATTTTTAAATGTTTTCTCTGATTTTGTGATTCTTTAATAATAAAAAAAATTCAAAGAGACATAATAAAAAATCATCTTTTGGCGTTGTATTAAAAGAAAATCAGAAAGTCTTGATTGGATTACATTTGGCAGCAAATTAAGGCTTAATGAAGGTCTTCCAAATAATAATAATAATAATACTAACTCACATTTAATATATTTTTATAGAATTTTATTATTTTTGTGATTTTTTAAAATTTTTTTGCTTTGATTTTATGGTTCTTCAAAAAAATTAAAAAGGCCTTTTAAATAATAAAAAAACCCAACTCTTATTTTTGTATTAAAAAATAAAAAAAAATCTTATTTAGAAAACATTTGGCAGCCAATTAAAACTTAATAAAGGCCTTAATTATAACAAAAGGAAAATCTCACATTTATATTTATTATAAATAGAGATGAAGCCTCTCCGAGGGTCAAGTCGGATTTTGTCAATTCAAGTCTATCCGGTTTACTTTGAATTGATTTTTATTAATTAAAAATATTTTTATTTAAATTTAATTATAAAATATATAAATATTAATATAAAATTATTTTTTTATTTTTTTATTAACGAAGAATAGTAATATACGGGTAATATAGATAGGTTAGATCGAATCGAAATAAGCATACTTAAAAAATTTTAAAAAAATACGAATCTAACTTGACTTGATCTATAAACACCCTAACTAAAATATACTTGTAAAATAACACATTCTTATTCATTTTATAAATACTAAATATTTATTTACTTAAAATTTCTCTATTATCAATAATAAAAAGTTCCATTGGAACTTTAAATTCATTTACTTTGTCAATGTGAAACAAAGTTCAATTCACGAAAAAAAATTAAAAATAAAATTATTAAAAGTGTTTGCAAACTCTGCATATATTTATTTTTTTTTAACTTAGTTAATATTTTATTGACAAAAAAAGATTGAATTAGATAAAGAACAATAATAAGTACCATAAATTATTTTTTAAAATTTAATAAAAATAATATATTAAATATAAAAATTTTTAAAAATGATAATTAAATAATTTTTAACCAGTATCGATAAACCTTTCCTTTCTTGACCTAAATGGAATTTATTCTCACTTTTCACCTACCAATGAATTAACGATCATAGTTCTTCATCAAACAATTATTTAATTTTAATGAATAAAAAAATTTATTTTTTTTATAAAAAAAGTTTAATTTTGATCCCGTGATGCTAAAATTTTTTTAATTTTATAAATAAAATTATTAAACTATCACGTTATTAATTCTATTAATAAATTTTGAAGATTTACGAAAAAATGTATAACATGACTTTAATTATATATGATAATTTATATATTTATATCGTATTTTATTTATTTTATTTATATTATATTTATGTAATTATATAAAATATTTTAATGTTTAATTTTGATATATAAATAAAAACAAGTAAAAGAAAAAAAGAAATGATAAATCAATGTTGTTTCAGACAAAGGAATTAAAAAATAAAACAGCAGCCTCATTATTCATAGTTTCATTTGATTGCCATTAGAGTATATGAATATAACCGCGTGGAAAGACAAAAACCACCCTTCTTACTGTATTAAATTTATAAATAATCTGTGTCTCTCGATAGCCAGTATTAACCACATCCCGTCAACCATTTCGTGATCCACTCTCTTCCCAATCCTTCATTAATTCTTCCTTTTTCTATCTTCTTTATATAATTCAACCCTTTTTTTCTTTACTTACATAGCACACTTTCCCAGGAAAAAAATTACATCTTTTGTTTTAATTTCTTTTTGGTTTATCAGTGCTTGATTCTTAGCTGAAGGGTCTTTTTTGGTTTTCTTTTTTCTCTCTGTTTATCTATTAAATTTTGTTTGTGGGGGGAGGCTTTATTCTTTGCTTCCCATTAAAGAGCAGTTCTTGATGGGTTTTTGGATTTGCAATTTGTGATTTTTCGGGTGTGTTTATAGTTTTAAAACTGTGAAAATAAGTAAAAAATCCAGACTTCGAGTGGTAGTTTAATGTAGGCAAAGGCATGTCCTTCATAACTTTTTTTTCCCCAGCTATGTAAAGTTCTGTTTTTTAAGATTCTTTCTGTTTACTTAAAATGTGGGATTTTCAATAGTTGTTCAATTCTTTTTTTTTTCCTTAAAGAGAGAGAGAGAGAGAGAGACTGGTTTCAGAAGATGGGATCTGGAAATGGATTTTTTTCAACTCAAGAGTTCAATTTAGATGCTAAGTGGTTGATTGATCCTCAGCAGCTTTTTGTTGGTCCTAAGATTGGAGAAGGTGCTCATGCTAAGGTATATGAGGGAAAGTAAGTAATTTCCTTTTTCTTTGGATTGCAATTAATTCAATTTAGCATTTCTTTTTTTTTTTTTTTGACTAAATTCAAGTTTGTTGGCATTTCAGTTTGACCATGATCAATTGAGAAGAACAAAAAGCTTAGGTCTTTAAATGAATGCTATGCCATTCAAATTAATTCGCTGTAAATGTTATTGATAATTTCAGTAGATGTGTAATATTTTAATAAAATGGATAAATTTGATTATTGATGCCTGTTATTGTCTAACAGTTAGCTTATGTATTTTAATCCATCCGGATGTGTTTAGTTACAAGAATCAGATTGTTGCTGTCAAAGTTGTTAGAAGAGGGGAAACTCCTGAAGAGATTGCAAGGAGAGAAGGAAGATTTGCAAGGGAAGTTGCCATGTTATCCAGAGTTCAACACAAAAATCTTGTTAAGGTTGTTGAAATCATTATATATGCCATTAATTGTTGTCGCTTAAGTTATGTTCTTTCTGGTTACAGTTGATATATGTCGATAAATATCTGCCAATCGGGAAGTTTTTGGTTATATAAAGCGGAAATAGACTGATATCTTAGCTGAGCTTTTATTTATTTGCCAGTTTATTGGAGCTTGCAAGGAGCCTGTTATGGTGATAGTAACTGAGCTCCTACTAGGTGGGACATTGCGTAAATACCTTCTGAATTTGCGACCTAAGTGCTTGGACATCCACGTAGCGATCGGGTTTGCACTTGATATTGCTCGTGCAATGGAATGCTTACACTCCCATGGGATCATTCATCGGGACCTGAAACCTGGTACGACTATAATTTTTCTAGGCACACTTATAAGTCCGAATGAGTGGTATTCTTCGAAAGGTTGGCAACTTCTGTGTATAATAGCATTTTGTTTTGGTATATCTGCAATATTTGGAGTTTCTGCCTTTGTGACTTTTTTCCCCTCAGTGTTACTCTCAAATCTGACCAATGAAATCCATGATAACCAATAGCATGCCATACGATATTTTATCTCTTTGGTTTCCATTTGTTTGAAGTGTAGGAAGCTTGTTATCTGACATAATGATTGATGAATTGTGCTTGCTCCTGCGTTCCATATTTGTTAAACTGCAAGTGATGGTGTGCTTTTGCGACAACCAATAAATATTAAAAACCTTTTGCCTAACGATGGACAATTTGATGGCATTAATTTACTTACCTTCCAACAAAAAAGAATGAGGGTTTTCGTTTGAGAATTGTTTGACTTGATTACCAAGGCAGAGACCAAAAACCTATTGATTAGAACTATTGATATGCTGGTTATTTGACATCTGTTATTACCATATTAGAAAATAGCCTAAGCTTGGGGGTATGACAGTTGGGGCTTTACATGATCGGGTTATAATCACTATTAATATCCTAGTCCTCTTCCCAAATTTAGCCCAAAGTAAATAAAAGCAATAACAATCTTTAAGCCGACTTCACGAAATATTGGTCTATTACCTTTTATAGGTTTGCATGATCCCGATAAATTCTTTCCTATTGCAGAGAACCTGATCTTGACTGAAGACCATAAAACGGTTAAGCTAGCGGATTTTGGTTTAGCCAGAGAAGAGTCATTAACAGAAATGATGACTGCTGAAACTGGGACATATCGTTGGATGGCTCCCGAGGTAAGATACTCAATTATTCAGAACTTAAAATTGATATTTTTCCCCTATAAATTTTGTTTTTGTTTTGAGTTTTTTTTTTCCCCTTTTCCTAATGTTTGAGATTCTGACCCCTTTTCATATCCTAACAGCTTTATAGCACGGTTACATTAAGGCAGGGAGAGAAAAAGCATTACAATCATAAGGTGGATGCCTACAGCTTTGCTATCGTGTTGTGGGAACTCATCCATAACAAGTTGCCGTTCGAAGGCATGTCTAATTTACAAGCAGCATATGCAGCTGCTTTTAAGGTAATGATGTTTAGCCTTGTTGCATGGTGATACTTAAGATGAGATGATTTCTTGACTATTTACTTGTTAGTCAGCCTTTGAAAAGCTTTGCCCGATGTTAATATTTTCGAACATCTGTAAACCACCCTCCTGCCATTTTTGTAGGACTCTATGCACTGTGAAAGACACCCTGAGACACTGGATGAGAAATGACTGATGACCTATGTTGCCCCCTTGCTAGTTCTGCCTTCTATCATGCATTTGAATCATGAGGCTTTCAGCTATGTTACTTGGACTTGAGTGTAAGTGTCGGATATGGGTATATGTTCGACATGGATATATCCATTTCTTTGTATGTTTTTCCATTTATTTGGAGGATCATATACCCATACCATGTCCTGATATGTGACAAAGACGAGTGTCAAACACAAGTACTTAAAGAAAAACGAAGAGTTACAGCAACATAGGGTATCAGTCAGACCTTAATAATTCTAAAATGATCGAAAATAGTATCAAAATGTAGGCGCTTTGCTCACACTTATAGTCACAATCCAGTTTCTCAAAATGCCACAGAAGCATGCATCTTGAAACCTTTAAAAAATTATTATTTTCATCAAGAATAAACTCAGACATCATTATGTTTTTTCAAATGCAACTAGGGGAATTCATCATGGTCTAAGTTTTAACCATGTTTGTTTCAGAATGTTAGGCCTAGTGCTGAGAACCTTCCGGAAGACTTGGCATCAATCGTGACTTCATGTTGGCAAGAGGATCCGAATGCAAGGCCAAATTTCACCCAAATCATACAGATGCTATTACACTATCTCTCAACCATTTCACCACCAGAGCCTGTGATGATGATGCCTCCTAAAAGAACAGCGTCCGAAAATCTTGTATTGCCACCGGAGTCACCTGGCACAAGCTCATTGATGGCTGCTAGAGATGATGTAGCGGAAACCCCTAAAGCCACAAAGGAAGACAGGCCAAGAGGTTTCTTCTTCTGCTTTAACCAGTGTTACTGATCCCCTTGAAGGCACAATTCTGTTTTCAAGAATGTCACAAATTTAATTTTTAGGGAAAGTTCAATAAGATGATTTAGTCTCACTCTCTCAGGTATTAGAAACAGGACAATCTTAGTAAAAAAAAAAAAAAGAGTTGTCAAATCTAATCAGATTAATTTTGTTCAGCTAAAAGCTGTCTGCTATCTAATGAATCTGTTAACTTTGCATACTTCTTTACATTAATTTTGACATGGCCTGACTAAGATGGATCAAGAACTTTTGGGGGTAGGGGTTGCATTGATGGAAATATTAATCTAAAATAAGGTGCATCCGAATGCCTTTGCTCCAGTTTTCTTCTCTAGAATTCGAGTATGCTGGTCTGGGTGTTACAGGCTGAGACTTGAGTTCTAGGCTTATGTGGCGCTTGAAACCCGGACTCGATTAGTGGTTTTGGGTATGGATCGTCTTTCGGACCCTGACAGAGGACTGTTGATATAAATATGGCATGGCATTGGCCCTCCACCAGGAGATTAATTTCGTTGAATAAGTTTGGTTTTACACAGGATGAATCTTACGATAATAAAAGTCCAGGGAAGCGAGAGAAATAAAATCATTTTATTTAAAAGTCGGTTTATAAATTGCGAAGGGTATTTTTTTTTCGGCTTTTTATTTGGATCGTCAAATTATAATTTTAACAATAAAAATAAAAATTGTTTATGTTTTGGCATTAAAGATACGGTAAAATGTAGCTTTTGATTTTAATGTTTTTTAGAATTTTACGTGGTAGTGATTTTAGGTCATCAAAATTAAGTACAACTATTGAATTTCGTGGTGATTTCAATCTTCCTAAAAAGGTGAAAAAATAAAAAAGTTTTATTTTTGAGGGGAAATAATTTTGAAAATCATTTTAGGATAATTTTAATCTTGTAATGAATGTTGCATCGCCTGAAATCTAATTATTTTATTTTAAAATTTTAATTTTTATAATTAAAATTTGTCTTAAATTACAGGATAATTTGTGGCCTTAATTAATTTTTAATGTAAATATGTTAATAACTTTAAATTATATTTCAACAAAATTGATTCACATTTTATAATTTATTAATATTTTTTTGATAAATTTTTCTCTCAACCAAAATTTAAATTGTTGCTTCCTTTTTAAATAATTCTTTTTTTTTTGTCACGAGAGATTCGAACTCTGCTTGTAGATAAAAGAAACATATACCAACCATCGAACCAAAAGTGATTCACTTTTTTATTCAATACCGATATAAGTGGTTTATAATATTCTATCAAATAAG
>JBBYHO010000012.1:4756751-4774251 GCA_038382025.1 Adansonia gregorii
AAAGTTTAGGTACCTAATTCTAAATGTAAAATTTTTTCTTGAGGTATTAAGTCAAGAAAAGCAACATAGTTCTAGGAGCAATTAGTACATTAACCCTTTATCTAAGAGCAAGTTATTCATATGGTCTCGTAGATCTAATTTAAACTAACTCGACTCAATTTGAACTAGTTTAATTAATTTTAATTTTAATTTAAAATACAAAATATTTTTATTTTTATTCTATACCAAAATATGATAAACTTTAACACCGAATTTTATAACCTAAAATCTCTAAATGAAAAAGGAAGTCGTAAAAGAACTAAATTAGGTTATAGGATCATTGTCACTTAGATCTTTGGCCACCAGCCCATGTTTATAGTACACATAGAGGCCCAAGTTAATAGTAATTAGGGCCTCGATTAGCCCAAATCACCACTAATACGCACCGTTTATTTATTTCTTTAATTTTATTTATTAATTTGCTTTTTCCATTTTAGCTGAAAAATCTTTTCTTTTGATAATCGTCAACTCGCTGTCAACAGAAAAACGACGATCAAAATCGACGTGAAACGCAGATCCAAATTGAAAATTTTGTGTCCTTTTTGCTTCTCTTTCCACATCATTTCGATCCTCTTCAGGTTTTTCCATTTAGCCCTAAAGTTGATTCACCCAATTGATAATTCAAATTAGGTCAATCGATGATTTTAACTTTTTTAATAATTTCGTAATTCTTCGCTTTTTTTTTTTTTTTAATTCAGTATTTTGTTTGCTTGTTAATTGAGCTTAGATGGATTTGGCTTCTCGTTACAAGGTAAGTTTTATGTTTCATTCTTATAATTATTGTTTTCTTTCCGGATTATTGATTGGGGCTAATGTTAATCTTAGCTCAAGATGGTGTTAGAATTAATTTGATGAACTAATCAGCAAATTTGATATTTATATATGGTCTTGTCAATCCAATTGTTTCTCTATTTGTGTAAATTTGATTTAGCTTTTCTTACGAAAAGCACGGTTTCGACTCGTAATTTTCTCGAAAAAGCGATTAAAAGTCACCTTTTATCGTTCCTCTTAATGAGTGTGTTGGTTAAGGTTATTTATGGATGTTTACTGGATGTTCCCTAAATGGGTTCTGTTGGTGCATTGATTATGAGTAAAGTGATTGTTTAATTTGTTTTGTGACTATGAGTATTAAACTATGAGTTTTTGTGCAGGGGGTTGTCGGGTTTGTTTTTGGCAATGAGAACTCTGGTTCCAGTGAGGATAGGTAATTGAATTGAGAATATCAGTAAATTCTGTTTATTTTGCTATATTAGATATTGGTGTTGTGATTGATTTACTATTTTCCCATGTCAATAGTTATGTTGAACGCTTGCTCGACCGTATAAGTAATGGTGTCCTTGCGGAGGACAGGAGGAATGCAATTGCAGAGCTTCAGTCTATTGTGGCTGAAAGCCATGCTGGCCAGCTAGCTTTTGGAGCAATGGGTGTGTGTTTCTCTATCTTGTTCAATAAAGCTAGTACTGAAGTTAAATTCCTCTGTTATTCTTGACCTGTGTTTCAGTCTTGTTTAATAAAGCTAGGATTTACAATTTTTCAGGCTTTCCTGTACTCATGAGTGTCTTAAAGGAAGAACGAGATGATGTTGAAATGGTTTGAGGACTCTCTTGCTTGCCATGTTTCTATTTGTTCCTTTTGTTGTTTGTCATACAATATATCTCAGTATCATGTATCTTGTACCTCAGAGAGAACCTTGTCCAGCAGTCTGCAGTCCAAAGGGCCTTTTTTCTTGTGTTCCCAATATTGCTGTTTCCCTTTATCTCTCCATCTGACACAGTTGATCGAGAACTTCCTGAAAATTGATGAAACATTGATTAACATGCATTCTCTTTGTGCAGGTTCGTGGTGCCCTTGAAACTCTTGTTAGTGCTTTGACACCTATTGATCATGCAAAAGGGCCTACAAATGAGGTTCAGCCAGCTTTAATGAATACTGATTTGCTTTCCCGAGAATCAGAGAGCATTTCTCTTCTACTAACTTTGCTGGTGAGAGTTCTTTATATGGATCTGGAACTTTTTATATGTTATTGTGGATCCTTCTTGTGATAGCATCATTGTCTTATCTGTTGGTGATTTTGTAGTCAGAGGAGGATTTCTATGTGCGATATTACACTCTTCAAATTTTAACAGCACTTCTCACTAATTCTCCAAATAGGTATGACTGTTACAGAAATCCCTTCTATTCTTCCTAGATGTTTATTTTTATTGGTTTCTGCTCGAAAGTATTGTGCTGAGTTCCTGTTCAGGTTGCAGGAAGCAATTCTGTCCATTCCTCGTGGTATAACTCGACTCATGGATATGCTGATGGACCGTGAGGTACACAGCTTATTAGCCATATGATATTCATGCAAATTTTGTTAAATTCCATGTTCAGCTTTATTCTAGGCCGGCTTTTTGCAATATGACTCCTAAGGAGCATTCTGGTTGTCTGACCTAAATTTCCTGTTTGTCAGTCTTTTTCCTGGATTTACATAAAATTTGAAACTTGTCTCAAAACTTTTATTGGAGTAGGATACTGGTGACATTATTTGATTCCTTTCTTTTTTATGATTTTGATCACTGTCGACCATCCAGGTTATACGAAATGAAGCCTTACTGCTTCTTACATACTTGACTCGTGAAGCTGAGGTGAGCCTTCGGTTTTTTTATCCCCCCCTTCTGTCCTTTCAGTTTCGTTTTTTTTTTTCCTTTTTGAATCTGAACCTTTGCTTAAATATGTTTGATTGTCATTCTAACCAAGAGTGTTATATGATTTCAGGAGATTCAAAAGATTGTGGTCTTCGAAGGTGCATTCGAAAAAATTTTTAGTATTATGAAGGAGGAAGGAGGCTCTGAAGGGGGTGTTGTTGTGCAGGTGGTTCGGATTTATTTTTGGACCTGATTGAACTTGTTCTGGCTTGTTTGCTGTTAGAACATTCATTTTTTTAATTGTCTGTGGCTTGGTTAGCTAAGTCATGAGTGCAGTCAATTCTAAATTGGCAATGCTACTTTTAGAGAATTCTACAACGATGTACTGATAAATTCTTATTGCACAGGATTGTCTTGAGTTGCTGAACAATCTTCTTCGCAGTAATGCCTCAAATCAGGTTCACTCCATGTTTCAGTTTCACTATTCTTGCGCACTTTATGAAGTTTTATCTGCTACTGATTTTAAGTGCATTTCAGGTACTACTAAGAGAGACTATGGGCTTTGACCCCTTAATATCAATCTTGAAACTAAGAGGAAGTTCCTACAGTTTCACTCAACAGAAGGTTAGATACTCATGTATTTATACCTTTATTTGCCTTCAGTTTTTCTTCCATTGCCAGTTCCTGTTGATTTACCACAAGCTTACTGGTGATTTGCTGTTTTCATGAAACAAACGACATGCCAGTAGACAATTAATTTACTCAGTGCGTTGGAGACTATTAATTTGTTGATGATGGGAGGTTCAGAAGCTGATCCTCAAAAGGATTCTAACAAGATCACCAATAAAACAGTCCTAACTCAGGTTCATTATAGAGCATGCCAGCTTGAATTGACTGCCCGAAGAGCTATCTGTTTTTGTGATATATTATCTTTTTTCCTGTTTTCTTGATTGTAGAAAAAGTTGTTGGACCATCTACTAATGCTGGGTGTTGAAAGCCAATGGGCTCCAATTTCTGTGCGCTGTTCGGTAAAAATCTCTTTCTAGATTTGCTCTACTTCTTCATTTCAGCATTCCTTTCTCTAATGATTATATTTTGCTAGGCACTAAGGTGCATTGGTGATTTGGTTGCTGGGCATTCCAAGAATCAGGATGCCCTTTCCAGCAAAGTTCTTGGTGAGGAGCCACAAGTTGAACCTGCTTTGAATTCTATTCTCCGAATCATTTTGCGAACATCTAGTATGCAAGAGTTTATTGCTGCTGACCATGTTTTTAAGAACTTTTGTGAGGTTTTGATCATAGCTTTCTCTTGGCTTGATATTTTTCATTTTGTTAATAATTATGGCTACGTAATTTACAAGAAGTATCTCACATGGTGTGAACTGTTGTTTCATGATTGTGAATTTCGGATCTTATCTCTAGAAAAACACGGATGGGCAAGCAATGTTAGCATCCACGTTAATTCCTCAACCAAATTCAATGACTAATGCTCCCCTTGAAGAGGATGTGAACATGTCATTTGGAAGGTTTGTTGAGTCATAATGCTTTGTGTTCTGCAGTTCTCTATTATCAGGCTATTCAGACTAGGAAAATATATTGAACTCTATGGAGCTATTTAAATTTTAAAGTTCTACTTGGCTGTTTGCTTGTTCTGGAAGAACACTCCTTCATTTGATGAAATTATTTGTTGTATGTGGGACAGCATGCTGTTACATGGTCTTGCATTGAGTGAAAGCGATGGTGATCTTGAGGTAACCTAATGTTCTCAGTCTTTATTGTGCATCATCCTCTTAGCGAAAAAGAAAAATACAGTTAGCCTAAATTTGTTGGAACATCTCATGATATTGCATTAAGATATTATAAATATGATCTCCATCATGTAAAGGACTCTTAGATTTTCTTCATAGCGCTTACCATCTGAGAATTGTCCAGCTGATATTGTGAGGTACAGACTTGTTGCAGGGCTGCTGGTATTCTTACCCATATTCTTAAGGACAATACTCAGTGCAAGGAAAGGGTATGCTGTCACATTTTAAGTTTAATTTTTGCTTGCATATCAAGCAAAATGGCAACTGTATGCCTCTATTTTTCTGTAATCTAACTTCAATGGGGATTTGCAGGTTCTAAGGATTGAGCTTGAAGCGCCAACACCATCCTTGGGAGCTCCAGAACTACTATTGCACCGTATTGTTAGGTACTTGGCCATTGCCTCCTCTATGAAAAACAAGGACGGGAAGCCAGGTTACTTGTATGTTCAACCAATTATCTTGAAACTGCTCATCACTTGGCTAGCGGATTGCCCAAGTGCAGTGCAATGCTTCTTAGATTCACGCCCGCACTTAACATATCTGCTTGAGTTGGTGTCAAATACATCATCAACCGTGTGTGTCAGGGGTTTGGCTGCAGTTCTCTTAGGAGAATGTGTGATTTACAATAAATCTAGTGAAAATGGAAAGGATGCTTTTACCATAGCTGATGCCATAAGCCAGAAAATTGGGCTTACATCATACTTTCTGAAGTTCGATGAGATGCAGAGAAGCTTCCTTTTCTCTTCAGGGAAGCCAGCTCGGTCTCATAAACCATTGACAAGATCCACTGCTGCTAGTATGGCAGAGATTGAAGATGTTGATGAGAATGATTTGACAGATCAGAAGAATGAGGATCATCCAATCCTCACGTCAATATTTGATGTTCAGTTTGTTAATTTTGTGAAGAGTTTGGAAGTCTGTATTCGAGAGAATATTGTAGATGTTTACAGTCGCCCTAAGAGTGATGTGGCAGTCGTGCCTGCAGAAATGGAACAAAGGGGTGGAGAAAGTGATAAAGATTATATCAAGCGGCTAAAAGCATTTGTGGAGAAACAATGCTCTGAGATACAGGTAATTGGAAACTAAAAACCAGAAAAAACTCAATTATTTGGAAATCACTTTACTATTAAAGACCTGTATGAATTCATATGTTGTTTAATCTGCAATTACTGGGTTCTTTTTCTTTGAATTCACCACTATTATAAACTAATTATGTTTCTCATCAACGGTGCTATACGCCAATATCGTAAAGTTAATATATGTTTGTCAACTAGCTTCAGATTTTTTTTTGACCTGTCTGATCTTCTGTTTCCTTTTCATTTCTAGAAACTTCTTAGCCGAAATGCCACTTTGGCTGAGGATTTGGCAAGGACAGGTCAATCTCAGCCTGAGCTAAGGGTGGGCAGCGGCTCAGATAGAGTCCAGGCAGAGACACTTAGTAGAGATCTTCAGGAGGCATCTCAACGGCTTGAGATGCTGAAGGCAGAGAAAGCTAAGGTTGAATCAGAGGCACTAATGTACCAGAATTTGGCTGGAAAGCTGGAGTCTGATCTCAAGAGCTTGTCGGATGCTTATAACAGTCTTGAACAGACCAATGTCCAGCTAGAAAAAGAAGTGAAAACTTTAAAGAGTGGAGGGGCATCAACGTTTTCCGACATCGAGGCAATAAAAGCCGAAGCTAGGGAAGAAGCCCAGAAGGAAAGCGAAGCAGAGCTGAATGATTTACTCGTGTGCCTCGGGCAAGAGCAGAGCAAGGTGGAAAAGTTGAGTGCAAGGTTAACTGAATTAGGTGAGGATGTTGACAAGCTGCTTGAAGGTATCGGAGACGATATGGGGCTTCCCGAAGATGATGAAGAGGAAGAAGACTGAGGGAGCTTGTGTTAGTACACGCTATCAAATATAATGTCTTCTTCTTCAACCTCTCTGGGGGTAGGCAGGTGGAATGGTGTCAGCTCCCAATTTGTACTTTTCGTGGGGGAACCTTGCAGTTTATTATTTTACCATGGGATTGACTGATCTTTGTTCATTTTTATTTAAATTATGATTTCTTTGCCATTTTAAGTGAAATTTCCGACTAATAATTGCCAATTTTGGATTTTCGAAGGATTTGCCTATCTAAAGATAAACCGACAATACTATAATACAAAATAAGGAAAAAGAAACAGTATTGCATGCGGTAAAAATGGATCAGATAAATTCAACCGCAGTGGGTGTTTAAGGTTAGGACTAACCACAAATCTTTGAGCTGATGCTCGTGTTGGGTTGCTTGTGTAGATCTAATCTGATTAGTTTGGCTATTTCAACATTTTCAGGGTAATTTAGTGGCAACCCAGATTGAGATTTGTTGGTTTTTCATCGAATTTGGATTTGATAAAAATTTAAATTATAATTATAAATGTATTTTTAATCATTTCATATTTATTATAATTATAGATATAATAAATCATGAATTGTTGTTGCCTTAATGACAAAAAATATTAACTTACGGTGTTGCATTATAATCATCATTTAAATTCTTGATTAAGAAAGCTAGATTTATTAGCCAACCAAAAATCCTTCATGTCTAAATGACGTTGATCTCAGGACCCTCTCAAACTAGGAGTAATTTTTTTATACCATTTGCATATGAACTGAAGAGCAATTTTGGCATAGTTTGGGAATTTTATTTTCTCATGGTTATAAATTTGTAGTTACTTTGTTAAATTACTTTAGACGTTAAAACAAAATAACACTTAGACCAGAGCTCTGCTAAAACCCTGCCTGAGCTGAATCCAACCAACTGAAAAAAAAAAGAAAGAAAAAAGAAAAGGAAAAAAAGGCTTAAACCTTGAAATTTCAGTGTGTAGGCAAAATTCCTTTCCAATAGCTGCAATGTCGCTTCTTTTTCTACGCCCAAAGATTCTTTCTTTTTTCACAGCAACTCGGTCCCTTCGTCTCCTATCATCAAAATCCTGTAATCTCAACAACAAATTGATCTTTTCAAAACAACCACTTTCTTCATTTTTCTTCTCCACAACATCTACTCCTTACCCTCTCCAATATGACATGATCATCAGCACCCCAACTCAGTCCCAACCCACCCCAACCCGCCGCCGACTCAGTCAGCCAGACTCGCCGAACTCACCTGAGGAAGAGAACCCAGAAATAGAATTGGGTTTTGGTTCGTGGGTGGAAAAGAAACTGACTTTAGATGAACAAATGGATAAGTCTAAGAGGAAATATTATAGAAAGAGAAGGAAAAGAATGTATGGTTCAGATTCTGAAGATGATGATAAGAGGAAAAATGAAGAAGGGTTCGTTGAATTGAAGCCTAAAGTTGTGGAATTTGATAGGTTACATGAGAGGGAAGAAGAGCTTTACTTTTATGATACATTTGCATATCCCTGGGAAAAAGATAAGCATTATAAAATGGTTTATCAATTGGAAAAGAAGTATTTTCCTGACCAGTGTTTTGATAAAGCTTTTCTTGAACCTGGAGAATCGAATGAGAAAATCAAAGTTAAGGGGAAAAGTAAAAAGCCAGATGAAGAAAATAAGGTGGAGGATAAAGGGTTGGTGTTTTTTGAGGAAGAAGGAAATTCAGGTGAGGATGTGAAGGAGGAGGTTACTGAGAAGAAGGTGGAGGAGTTTTTCAAGTGTTTGAAGAAAGTTCCCAATAAAGACACCGACTTTAGTGCTGGGGAGCCTTGCCTTGTTAGTAGGAGTACTGAGCTTCCCCCGAGATGGGATGGTCCACATGGGACGGTAGTTTTGGTCAATAAGCCCAAAGGTAAGCTAAGAAGTATACATATTGTTTGTTGTTTAAATTGTGCTGGATTTAGTACTTTTAAATGCTATATCTTGATCAGTATCATGTTTTTATGTAGTTAAATCAGCAGCATATGTAGCTTACAGTCTGATGTTAGTCAATGCTAGTTTTGTACTGCTTGCCTTTTGCTTTAGCAAAGGGACTCTTCTACTTCCTGCTTCTAATTCGAGAGGGTATGATTGTATGAAACTATGAATTATATTTGTTTGGTCACACTGTCAAATGTTAGAAGGACTATTTATATAATTCTCTGATTTTCTGATATAATATTTTTGAAAATACTCAGGAAGATAAATATAAAATTACAATCTGAATTGTGTTATTGACTTGTATCAAATGATAATACTATTCTATTGCAAAACAGGATGGACCTCATTTACAGTTTGTGGCAAGCTGCGTCGCTTGGTCAAAGTGAAAAAGGTGCTCTTTTGCTATTACGTCTCTATTGTTGATGCTCTTGTAGCTTGTTTACAGTTTTCGTTTAACGTTTTGGATTATGCTTTCAGGTAGGGCATGCTGGAACACTTGATCCTATGGCAACTGGTCTATTGATTGTGTGTGTTGGTAAAGCCACTAAGTTGGTAGAGAGGTACGTTTGATCTGATATCATGTCTGAATTTTACAGGCAAGCTCTTTGGCTTTCACCGTACAAAGTCTTGACTCCCCTCCCTTGCTGGCCTATTGGCTTGAAACTGAAGATTTTCATTTTCATACATGAACCAAATGAATTTATCTGAGGTGTTTTGAATATTTCAATTGCAGATACCAAGGAATGGTAAAGGGATATAGTGGAGTTTTCCGCTTAGGGGAGGCTACTTCAACTTGGGATGCTGATTCACCGGTGTGTTTACTTTATATATTTAGTCAGAAATCGAATCTACTGTTCTTTGTTCAAGTTATATTCACTTCACAATATTGTTGTATGCTGTTTACTTAATGTTTCTCAAGCAACAAGTCTAAAAGAGCCCAGCATGTATTTATTTAGTTCTAGGACATTAAACCTGGTATTTTTTAAGTGTCAGTTCGATCTTATGTAGGTTATTCAACGTGAGCCTTGGGAGCATATCAAAGATGAGGACATAAAGAAAACGGCTGCATCCTTCTGTGGGGAGATATGGCAAGTTCCTCCAATGTTCTCTGCCATCAAGGTAAGGGTTTTGGAAAACTGCTTTAGGGGAAAAGCTGTATTGCTGATGTATTCATATGCATAGACGCATAAACAGCTACCTAAAACCTGATATATAGAAGTCTGTGTTGCTCAAACTCTTTATTTTTCTTGAAGTATCAGTGTTCAATACATTTTCGCATGTGGGTTTGGGGATATGACTCTCTAAGGACCCTCCAAATACATAGCAAAACTTAGAAAAATTTGAAGATACCCATGTTGGACACATACCCATGTCCGACACACCCGAGTCCGAGTAACATTGATAGAAGTACTGTTCACCTACATAGGGGACTGATAGGTTTTATAAAACTCTGATGCAGATGTGTTTGTGTGGTTGAAGTGCTAACTGTATCAATTTTTAGTCATCATTGTTCCTTGTATGTGGCGTATAACTTGCCTTACTGGTTTCATCTCAGCTTCTCGTGAGCTTGGGAATTTACTGAATAATTAAAAAAAATGTCAATATCATGAACAGGTTGGAGGTGAAAAGATGTATGAAAAAGCAAGAAGAGGAGAGAGCATTGAACTTTCACCCAGACGAATTTCAATTTTCAATTTTGAAATTGAGCGTAGCTTAGAAGACCGGTACTTATTTATCCTTTTCTCTCCTCAAAAAGAACTGGGTCCGTCATCTGCTATGGCATATCAATCAAGCTTGATTTTAATTATTTTGATGCTTTTGCAGACAAAACTTGATTTTCCGGGTCACATGCTCGAAAGGAACATATATCCGATCATTGTGTGCAGATTTTGGGAAGGCTTTGGGCAGGTAATCATATTTCTAATAATTTGATCTTGTAAAAATTTTCTGCCTTTTTTCATGCCTTGCCCTGGATTTTCTTAGCTTTTGAATTGTGATCAGTAGTTTCTGGATTCTAGAATAGTTGGAAATTCATCTAAACTCTCGGCTTTATCATTTCAATATTGGAGTTGATATTTCTCTGATTTCCCTCTCTGTGTCAGTTGCGCTCATTTGACTGCTCTGCGAAGAGATTCCATTGGTAAGGTCCCATCCTCATTTGAAAAGATTGGTGCTGATTAAATAGATCTTCATTTGTTAGTTATGTTGGTCAGACTCCATTTTTCTTGAAATATCTGTCCTATGCATATCCGGGTATAGGGATATGACCCTCCAAAAACCCTCCAAATACATGAAAAAACTTAAAAAAAAATTGAATGTAGGTGTGTTGAACACATACTCGTATCCAACACTCACATTTGGGTCCGAGTATCATAGTTTGTTGGTATGAACTTGTTATTTTTGTTTCACTTGAAAGTTTTTTCTATTTACTCTAAGCATGGTATATAAGAACCTATTGATTTCCCAATATAAAAGAAGATAGTAAGGAAAAGAGAGCACCTGCTTTATAAGTTTATCGTTTCTTCTTTGTTTTGGTTTCCCTGAGAGGTGCCCTTTCACTGGTTGCTAGGACTGAATAAGCATGAAAAGGTCTGCAAAGCAGAAGCATTTCACCTACAAAACTTTTTACTACAATCCCGTGATTGTCCAATCACAACAAAGAATTAAGGGGTCCAACACTCATAAGTGTTAGGTTCCATAGTGGCTCCTACATAATTTTGAATTGTGATTGATTAATTATAATACAATCATTGTAAGTGATATGCTTCTGGTTAAAAGATGGTTTTATTTCGTTTCTGTTTTTCAAAGCTAGGTGCGATACGAATTGAATAAACAGAACCCAAAATGCATTTGGCTATTTTAGATTAGTAGAAATTTAACATTTTTTCAATGAATTTTTGTTTCAAGAGGCCAATAGTTTATTAAGAGATCACTTGTCCTCCTTACAGGAGAATATTCAGCAGATGATGCATGGGAATTCAAGGAACTAGAAGAAGCAATCGGTAAAGGTTATTTCTAAACTGCCCTTCTGCATCTCAAAAGTTTCAGAGTCATTTAACAATGATGATCAATCAGGACAGAAATCACCAAATCTTTGGGCATTTGATATTGTAACAATTAAAAATTTTCAATAACATTCAGTTTTTGATATAGTTATAATAATATTACATTAATTTGTTTTTGCATCTCTTCCTTTCTAGAATTGACTGTCTCACATGAATGCTTAATGATCTAAAGCAGATTCGTGTTTGCAATTCTATAGAACTTCAAGATGTGTTATATGCCACAAGATGCTGTCTATTCCCTTTTTGATAGCCTAAAATTTGAACATTTATTTATTTTGATAATACGGGTTTGAAGGGTATCCAGAAGACCCGAACATTGTTTGAGCTTAATCCTTTCAAAGGATCTTAAAACCTTTATGATAACATAGCTGCTCATATTGTAACTTTTTATTCAATTAGTTCATATAATTATCTTTAAAAAATGACTTTCAAGGCAGATTGAAGATTATTAAAAAAAAAAAAAAACCAAAAATTTAATATTAACATTGATAGAAATCTGCTGAACATGAAAGTAACTTCTACAAGTAAACATTGCATACGCTGATAGCACCAAAGTCACCTTTTTTATAGCCAAAAATAGAAGTGTGCATAATCACATCAAGAGGCCACTTCTACAACTATCTCTAATGCTAGTGTAAATGCTATATTATATCCATTAATGAGCTGTTAAATTGTAAGGATTTATTCCCATTGCTTCAAAATATGCTTTCTCTGCATTAGTCATCCGATCTTGGAACATCGTCCATTCTTTCCTACACCTTTCCCTCACCTGGCACACGAAAATTTACAACTTATTTAGTTTTTAACACATAATCCAACAAATCATGCATACAAGTTTAGTTGTTTACATTTTATGTTACGCCGATTTTTCATTTTTCTAGAAGTAACCTTATCCAACATCTATGTCCGACACATTATTGGACAAGAGTACGATAATATGATCTTTCAAATATATAAAAAAATCTTAGGAAAAAAAAAACGATTGGATATGCTTGTGCCAGATATATATTCGGATCTGAAAATCACTCCTAAATCTGAGTAACATAATGTTTAATTGTGGTCAGGGTCGAGAGAGAGAGGAACAGTTAGTGCATACCCCTTGCCATGGAGCCTTTCCACCCTCGGCTTGCCCCTGTGAAAAAAGAAGAAATCTGCAGTAAATTATAGCGTGCCATATGAAATAGTAAAATATAAATGGTTAAAAGGGTTAATGTTTTTTTTACCTGGTTCCCAAGAGAAGGAACACTTTGATGTACAATCCATTGAGCATCTACAACCCCTATTTTCTCATGAGGAGGCTACTCGCGATCACATACAAAGTTGCAAAATGGACAAAAAGGTTTTTGAGTACGTATTAGGAAGTAAGTTAACTAATGCAGAAGAATAAGACAGTCACTAACCTCGACACATTTCCTAAGAGAGAAATCCAGACCCCATCCGTGAACCAAGTCATTCTGCGTTTTTATGAAGAAATTGTATCATAAACACGGAATAGCTGAGAACTGACAGCATCGGAAAACAATAGCCTCATTGCTTACCTGAATCATATGCCAAACACATCGCCATGCATCCCGAGTGAACACGGTAGCCATGATCTCAACAAATCTGAGCATCAAGTATGCAAGAAAGATTAGCAAAAGATTCAAGAAATAAGCAAATATGTTTAATCATTTTTTTTGAAGTGGATGAATTATGTTACATACGCTGCACATGGAGGCAAATGCGGATCGGTACACCAGCCAGGTCTCTCCTCCGTATCCCTATAGGATCAAAAAAAGTACCAATTACGTAATACTGAAACCACAATCAAGTATTTACATCGAAATGCTCTTACTTGTGAACTTCAGTGTTGTCTCTTTTCCTTGTCATTGCCCATGTTAGCCCAGCACTATTTGCATCTAAACCTGGCTGCGATATTTCTAAACCGTGTTTTCTGACAAGTTTTATGTATCTGAGGACAAAAAGGGGTTTAAATTTTAGCTTACTCGAAATGTATTTTTACTCGACACAGGACCATTAACTTATGGACTTACTCCTCTGCATCAAAGTGCTCCACGCCAAGATCCTCATCCCATATAAAAATGTACTCATAGGGTGCAACAATATCTGGGTGCAGAAAGCGCTTCGCATACCACCTTGAAGAAAATTTAAGGAGTTCAAGAACACAACATAGCTGGAGCTTAGCGAAATCTTATACAACCTACTAGATTAACATAAGATTTATAAAGAGAAAGGAGCAGGTTGCTAACCATTTAGTCTGCTTTCGAACACTCACGTGGATAACTCGCTTTGACCACTCAAACTCATCCCATTCGGTGGTTACACCGTCGTAATGGAACAATATGATAGTAAAGTTCTCTGAGAACTGTAAAATAAGGGTTTTAGATAAGAAAGTACCAACATCCCAGGGAAAAAAGAGGCAAGCAAATATAATTTTTATGTGTGCTGTGTACATATGCGTGCAGTGATAGAGGACTTACCTTTTTCACAGCAGCATCAATATTGTTTTTCAGATTATAACCAACGGTAAAAGTTACAAGATACTTTGGTTTGATGGTTAAATCCTGCAAATGCAACCCATCAACCGGGATTAGATCAGAGAAAAATTATCATTGCCCTATTCAACTTCAATTGGGTACAAGAGTCAAACATCTATCAATCTCAGATAATAAAACATAAAAATGAGTCAACATAAAGTGTGTCGAAGATGCAAACCTCACTTGGATTACCCCATAATCGACGAAGGTAGAAATCCGACTCAGATGTAATTATATCAGGGGGAAGTCTTTCAGCACCCCGTGGATTTGTCGGAATCCAGATCTGCCATAATTAAGGATTAACGGTTAGTACTTCTGCTAAAACCTGTAAGTGTTAACGCTCGTTGATCTTCCTTAAATATTGTTATACTAACTATAGATAACAGTCACATATTAGACAGAAAAAGAAAGTCTGATTGGTAAGCGGATTTTGACCTCTATCCATAATCATATTACGTATGAAGAACAATGAGACACCATCAGACTTTGATGCAAATGCAAATTAATATACAAGGCAATGAGCAAAAGAGATTCACAATATTTTATTTGCTAATAAAACGAATACTAAATTTGTATGACTCCGAAATTAATTCCAAAAATCTTCAACCACTTTTAGTACAAATTATGATTAAAATTTTCATAATTTCAAGATATGGGCAGCCTAAAATCTACATTCTGAATTGTAATGCTGCATATATAATCAAAATAAAGTGCGATTTACCTTTGTCTCATTGGACTTGTGAAATGGCACTGAGACGACCTTATTAGCCTTGAAAGAGTTCAAAGCATTAAGTAGTGCTTGGGTTGAAAGGCCGGAATATTTGTCCTCGATATATGTAAGATCAATGGAAGGGAATAGGCTGGATGGGAGATTCATCTACCAAAATTTAAACGAGATAAACTTGTTAGTCCGTGTTATAGAACACGGGAAAGGGGAAAAAAGGAAACAAATGGAAACTATATGGATAACAATGGGATATGTGTAACATAACGAGTGTGGACATTGTACCTTAGTCAATGAGAGTGTGGGAAAGGATACTCCTAAAAAGAAGCCGAAAATAACTCCAGCAAAAGTCATTATAATAAGCCTCATTGTCTCGTTCGGAATCCTTATGTTACAGCTGCATCCCAACAAAGGCGAATGTAACTCGCATTAATACCAGTTTTGGTGTTACCAAAACCTTGTAAACTAGTAAACTTGCCAATGAATGAAGCTTTCTAGTTTATCATACAAGAATGGTATCAAAGTCAATACCTCCTTAAGGTAACTCCCATTATACTCGAGGTCTTCTTATTCTACTTTTACAAAGATAACTGCACCAAATGCCGTCATCAATTTGAAGTTCAAACTGAAATGATAACCTGCAGAGAGAGACCAGTGCTGAAAAATGGTTTACTAAAAATTAGTGTCAATTAAGGTGTGAGAGATGTAAGACAGGCATTATGAATAGAAGAAAACATTACACAGCCCAAAAACAGAACATTAGTTCCTATTGTACTCTAGTCTGCTATAGATTAATCTCAGCTTAATCACAGTGCAGATATCAAAATTGGAACTTGACATATTACTTGAATTTAGTAGTAGAATTTAGCATTTAAGCACTATTTTTAACATTCAAAATAGAGACCAACTGAAAAAAATTCTTTTTGTGATATATATATATATATATATGAATGTATAGTTAACTTGGCTTAGGAAAGACAGTTTCAACTTTAGATTTCCTTTAAAGGAAAGGTGTCTCTACCAATTAAGTTATGCTTCAGCCAGAACCTAAAAATATAAGAACAAAGAGTGCACGTCGACTAATGTTACTCTAACTTGTCATTTTTTCCTGAAATACCGTATCCGACTTCCCATATGCAGGCATGGGTATATAAGTACGATGTTCCAAATATATTAAAAAAAAGTTGAGCATAACTGTATCAGACATGCACCCGAGTCAGAGTAAAATAGCATGTCACCATATGAGGTCCGAGAAGCATGCTCATTAAGCTGTAAAAAAAAAAACAACAATTTTTTATGAACCAGTGCAACTAGACAAAGCAAAAGCTTTCAAGACCGATCTTCCGGCATCCAAATTCAGCTAAAACAAGCTTGAATTTTTATTTTTTAAATCAAACCCATAACTAAAACAGCAGAAAAAAAAGGCACTTGAAAACTCTAACACCAAATAAGACAGACATGAACCAAGCAAGATTATATATTCTTCCTAACCGAATCCACTTGAAAATGTACCAAAATTTTCCATTAACATCAAAAACCGACCTAAAGAATTTCCCAACATCCCATTTATCACTAAAAAAAGGTTCCTATCTTGAAAATTGACAAAACAACTTAGCAGGCGTTAATCACAGCTATTAATGAAATTAAAAAAAAAAAAAAGAGAGAGATGAAACCTTCAAAAACAAAAAAGAAAGCTCATTCCCTTCCAACAGAAACAACATAATCTAGTGAGAAAAAGGACATACTTGGATCAAAAGGATAATTTGCAATCTGGGTTTTCCTTGACAGAGTGAGATCGTGAAAAATCTTGAATCTTGAAAAGACCGACAAATTTAGCAATCAACCCAATCAGCAGCCTCAAAACTGGTCCCCCAAAGATCGCAGCTTCCCTTTACTGAATCTTTAAAACGTAGTAGTAACTGTTAAAGATTTCGTTGCTGCAAAATCCTATCTTCTATTAAATTTTTTTTCTCTCAATAAATTGTGCTCACATTATTGATGATGTAATGAAATTCCATTTTCCACCATTACCCGTTCCTTGTTGGGGTGGGGGGGGGTAAGTCTTGTATGTATAGCATTTAGACTCTCTTAAAAAATTCCATTAGAATCAATCAAGGGTTTTGGTCACTTGATTGAAAGTTTGAAAATGTTGCCACCGATGATTGATAAGCAACCGGGACCCACTATAATTTTGATATGTGGGACCCACTCTTGGTTATTATTATTATTATTATTTACTTCGTCTTTGATCACAACTGCGAAGGACTGGTCTTGGGTCTTTTTGCTTTTGGCTTGAAGTTTACTTGGTTGCGATGATCTTTAAATTATCATATTTATCTGTTCTTCCAATGTCCCATTGACTTCTTAAATGTTATCAAATTTGAACTTTTCAAGTTTTTTATTTGGGGAATTCATGTTACAGTGACAAAATTAAAGTTTCTTTTTTTTTTTCCTTCGATTATTGGAATTTGCTTCAAGAAAATAAATATGGAAAAGGAAGGAATTTAAGATTGTTAAATAAGTTTGTTAAACAAGTAGATTTCATGTATAGTTTTTTTTTTGGGGGGGGGGGGGAGGGGGAATTCGTAAGCGAAATTAGTAAGCTGAAATATGTTTTAATTATTTATTTTTTAATTTTAAAATATATTTTACGAAATAATTTTGTAGATCTGTTTATAAATATTTTTATTTTATAATCCGTCTACGAGATAATTATTTTATTTTTTTTATGATAAAACTATGATGTGGTATATAAATAGGATAAGTGTTTTACATTTTTGCCAAACTAGTACTTTTAGTGTAACGTTTTAATGATTAATTAATATATCATTTATGACAATAATATTATATAAATCTGACAGTTGATA
>JBBYHO010000012.1:4799196-4815205 GCA_038382025.1 Adansonia gregorii
ATATATATTCCACATGTCTGAAGATTGTGGACTATAAAATATTGCCACCTCTTGGTATATTTCAAGTTCTGGTACAGATATTAACCAACAACGGCCATCTTAGTTTCAGTCTTATAACCCACGAAAACCATGATTAACATTTAACTTTAAATAAAAAATAAACCAATCAAATCGATATGCATGCCAATGATATATATTCCTCTAATCAGTCTCTCTATGCGGGTCATCATTCGTTGCGATGACAAATATCTTGACCTTAAAGCCAAGGAATAACGAAAGCAGCCACTTCAGCAAAATCCTAGAGCCTACTACCATAACCAACTATTTTGAGTCAGCAACTGGGTAATGAATGACGACGTTCTAAAAATTTAACTTCTTGATGTCCATAGCATACATTCATTAGTATAATTCTTTCCTTCTTCTACTCTTTAATCTAAACATCAAAAATAAAAGCCGCAAACAAAGGGTTGAAACTGCTCATTGTCAACCAATCAAAAAACCCAAATTGAATATCTAAATAATATACTAAATAGAAGTAAAGGACTAAGTTTTATCAGTAAAATGACAAAACAGATAAAAGCCAAATTGGAATCCAAATTATACACTAAAATGAGGTTAAAAAGACAATTTTTGAGGGTAAAACAAGCAAAAAGATTAAAACCCAGAATTTAATTTTTCCCCAAATTTAGCACCTGGAAGATCAAGCCAACAATTGTGGTACCCGTTTTCCGAAATGACGGGGGATTAACGCCTTTCTTTGCGAGCATCTCGTTTCTTTTACAAAGATCGAAGCTGAATCCACCCTTTGGAGGCACTTCGATCACCGATTTCGACATTTTTCTTCTTATTTTCTTTTTCCACTCAAATCGATTGATTATTCGACCTAAGAAAAAAAGGAGCAAATTGAAATTTGAACAAAATTTCAAAGAAAAAAAGAAGGGGTAGGGATTTGGATTTGAAAAGATTATCCGTGGGCTACCTCAGCGGAAGATGAGAGAGAATCCAATCGGAGAGTACTGAGAGTAGACGTCCGAAGTTAGGGGCAGAAGAAAAGTACACGGCAGAAGTAAACCCATTAAGAGAAGTAAAGAGTTTTTGTGTTTTTTGCTAATAAGGGCACCTTTTTATAACTTATTGTTCATTTTGGGCTGCTTCAAAAGTTATTATCCCAAGCGGCTTTGGATTTGTTTTTCTTTTCATTTACACCCTTGTATTTGTTGTTTTTGTCTCTAAATCCGGAATAGGGAGATTCAATTTTTTTAATACAAAAAAGTTACAATCCAGACTGTATTATGTTCATATCATGTAAATATATTATGCTCAAAATTTGTTAAGTCTACTAAAAAGAAATAATGGATTGTAGATGCAGAGATTTGAATATTTAATCTATTGAATATCATCTCTTAAAAGAAGTTGCATGAGTAATTAGACTCAGTCTTGGATTCTTCTAATTCTCGTTTTGATCACACAACAGTTATCAAGTTAAATCCAAGATCTTCTCACAATTGTAACTTTTTTCTCTTTCATGCAATGGCACATTTAGAGATTTTCATGAGCTAGGTTTGGTCATGATCCCAACTTATTTTAGATTTGTTGTGTAGTCCCAAAAACCCAAATTATTATTCAAATAACAAATTTAAAAAATTATTTTTATATATTTTTATAATTAAATTTAAATAAAAATATTTTATTATTAAATAGTAATTTGAGTTAGGTTGCATATAAGTATGTGTTCAATATGAGTGTACTTAATTTTTTAAACCTTTTTTATATATTGAGAGAATTATACTTTGATACTCAAATCCAAATATATTGAACATAATATGAATACTTTAAATAAAATAAAAGATTCAAATAACTTTTAAAAAAAGTTGCATTAATTCCTACTTGACAAATGCTTTTTCCAATAGATATACAAACAAATCATAGTGTTTTATAGCTCAAACACTAAAATATAGTCGTATATGTATGCTTAAGAACTATAGTACATGTTAGGTTTCTGTATTTCTAGCCATAGCTTCTAATGGCTCAATCTCCAAAAGCAAACCTCTTTTGAACTCCACATAAGGGTAAGCAAGAGGGAAATCATCTGCCATTGTTTTCCACCTGGTCAAAATAAAAAAAAAAACTTAATCTTAAATCTAGTAGTGATTCATAAGTATAAATATTCAAGGGTCGGATCAAACATTTGATCCAATAAGTCCGAGTTGAAAGGATCAAATCTCAGACAAAATTTTTATAAACGAAATGGATTATTTGAACCTTAATTGAACTCAATCCATTAATAAATCCATTCATACGAAAGTGGTGGGTAGGTTACTAGAGTAGGATGTAGCTTAAAAAGACTATGCTGTCTAGCAAGATTGAAATAATCAGATGGAATTATAAAGAAACATGAAATCAAAGCTAATTATTGTGTTGGTTCCTAAGTGGGAAGCAATGGCCTTGGAGGATCAATTAGCCCCGACCATTTAACATCCATACTATAATTTTATGCATCATTATTTTATATATATATATATATATATTTTTGATGCTGAAATTTTACCTATAATTCAGGACAAGATGATGAAGGAAGAAAGCAATCTCTACTTTAGCAAGCTCAGCCCCTGGACATAGCCTAGGACCACCACCAAATGGCATTACTTTTTTGATTGTTGCTTTATCCTGCACGAAGTGGCCGACTATCCAATTATGAAATGAAGAAAAACAAGTAAATAACATTTGTTTTTTATAGACTAATGTATGGCTTTTTTTTTTTTTTGTCAATCAAGCATAGTTTTTGACCGGATCAGATAACGGTTGAAATTTTTTGTTTAAATCTGAATTTAGCTTAAATTCAAATTATTGTTAAAATGTATTTAAAAATTTGATCACTTTGAATTGAAATTGTTAAGCAGGTAAGTTTTCCGACCTTTGAATAGGTTATGACTAGCTATTACTTATTTATCTCTCATTTATTTATTTTTTTATGTAATAAAAACTCGAGAAATTCTAACTATTTTTTGATGATATTATTTAGGGTGATATGTATTAAAAAAAATTACGATATTAATGCATTATTTCTTTATGAATTTGGTGAGAGCTTTTGAGACAAAAGGGATATATGCGTACCGTCCATCTCCAAGGATTAAACTCCATAGGATTTTCATGAAGAGATGGATCAAAGTGAACTGCAGTCAGCACAGGAAGTATCTTCCATCCCGACGGAATGAAATATCCTGCAACAAAATATATATAAAAATCTAAGTAAACATAACCATCTCCCAAATGTAATAGAGTATGATTATGAAGCAAAATCATATAATAAAACTAGGTTAGGACTCAGTTTATTACTTTTGGATATATGTTTAACCATCATTAAAAATTAAGGAAGGAAAAAGGAAAACAAAGGGATGTCTAAGATTAACCTTTGAATTTGACATCTTGAAGAGCTACCCGGTGCACGAATTTGACTACATTTCCACACCTCATAGATTCATAAATAACCTACATACAGGCAACACCTACCATATAAGTTTCTTTTGGTATTTCAAATGCAAATTGCACGAAAAAAAGGGAATAATTTCTTACATTGCAGGTGAATTCCATTTTCTGATAATCTTCCCAGGTCAGCAGTTCACCATCTCTTTTGCTTTTCCTTATTGCATTATGTTCTTGCTGGTATATGTAATTTAATATTAAAGAAGAAAAATAAAGAAAGAAAAGTTTATCTATGCATGCATGAAAGAAAGAAAGAGAGAGAAGAGTTACCTCTAAATTTTCTAAAGTAATTGGATTAAGGGCAAGAAAGTAGACAATCAGGGCCATGAGTGTCGCTGTTGTTTCGTAACCTGCAAGCAACATGTCCAACACAATGCTAACTGTCTCTTCGTCGTTCAGACTCTCTTTCGACAAAATTGCATCCAAGAAATCTCCTTTGCCAAGCCCTAACTTCCACTTTTTCCTTCCTTTTATGATCTCTCTAACAGTTGCAGAAAGCCTTGCCCTAGCCTGCAAAATGATAACAACATTGAACATGAAAACGAACACGAATAACGAATGTCCCAAAACTTATTCAACAAAAATTACTAACATGTTTATTTTTTTTATAAATATATAATATTTTAAATACGATTATAACGTGTGAAATTAGATGAAAATAGTATAAATACACAAATTGATAGATACCTTCACTGCACTGGCATAAGGTGTTCCAGGGAGGTATAATGGCAAAGAAACAAACCCTTTCATGTAAGTTAGAAAATCTTCCAGGATCTTGAAGGCTAGTGGCTCTTCGGGTTCAATACTTAAAAGATGCTTCACCATAAGACTGAGTGTGAACTGTTTACAGCAAAGCAAGGTTATTAATCATGGATTTAAACATGCATGGGCTAAAACTTATGTTACTCGAATTTAGAATATGAATATCGAACATGAATATGTGTCTGACATGAGTAATTAAAAAAAAAAGTAAGAGCAATATAGGACACAATATATTAAGGCATAGCTTTTTATCCTATATCCCACCTTTTTAACCTCTTTATAGAAGCCAATCTCTTTACAATTTTTCCATGAATTCATCATTGAGATAGTCATCTTTTCCACACAATTAAGGAAGTCCGGGCTCGATTTAGAGGCAGTGATGAAGCTGGCGCCAATGTTTCGTAGCTTTTTATGAACATCCCCTGAAACAATAAGCAAGGAGAACTTGCCAAGAATGCCGTGCATGGCCTTGGGGTAGCTAACCTGAAATAACTTCTCTTCGTTCAGAAGAACAACCAAGTTAAGCTCATGGTCGCAGGAAACGACAGTTGGGGATCCAAACAGATGAGATTTGAACACTCTCCCATACCTGTCAAGCAGCAACGCAACAATTTTAGTACGATTATAACTGTAAACAACAACACTAGCTCGCTAGCAGCCATGAAATGACAAAGAAAATGACGACAACAATGGTGATTCTTGCTTGCTTTAGCTTGTTACCTAGAACAATGTTCTTGCAAAAAATTTCCCATGGAGTTCGATCTGTGAGGCTTAAGAAAACCCAGAGTTTCCCCAAACAAAGGCCAACCCATACTTCCACGGGGTAAATTTGCAAACTCCTGTTTTGCAAGAACTTGTACAAGTAAATAAAAGAACCCTAATCCTATCAAGAAAGCTGATAAAAGTAAAAGAAAGAAACTAAGCATTTTTTTTTTGCTCTTGCAACACTTGTTTTTTTTTTTCCTTATGAAAGTGTGTAAGAAGGCAAGGCTTTCATATAAAGGACTAGGCTAGATTTATATGTATTTAAACCAAAATCCAATGGCACCCTTTGTTTTAGATTCTGTTCAATACTTTCTTAAAAAGGGTGAAAATGGTTTGACCTTTCGGAGACTTTTTTTTTTTGTCTTAAACAATATATTAGCTGGATTTAAAGCCTTTATATTGATAAAAGAAATGTGGGGTAATGTTCTAATTTCTTAAATAATATAAGAAATTTATTATATGTTTTATTTTTTTAATATATCCTATTCCTAACCGACTTATAAAATTTATAAATTTTATTTGTGATAAATGAAATAATTTCTCAAAATTATGTGCTTATTATAATGGCATTGTTTTCTTAAATGGTAATGCTGTTTGTTTTTCCTAAATTAACTTTGTTTTAGTTGGATAATTTATTTATGGCAAGTGAAAAATGACATAAGAAAATATTACCAAAAAGAAAAAAAAAACTAAAAAGTTTTATTGTTTAGATTGTACTTGATCATGTTCTTCCTTTTACCCTAAACTAAGAAATTAAAATTAAAACAAAAAAAAAAAGTAAGTTTAAAGCGAGTTGAAGTTTTGATATTTTATCATTATCATTAGTATTAATTTTTTTTGGGAAGCATTATCCTTAGTATTATTAATTGATTAAGAAGTCTCATGGCTAGAGAAGAGAAGCCATAATCATGTTCCCACTAAACTAATGATTAAAAAGAAACTACAAATGAGGCTCACCTAACCTCCTTTCT
Source organism: Adansonia gregorii (assembly GCA_038382025.1). Lineage (NCBI taxonomy): Eukaryota > Viridiplantae > Streptophyta > Magnoliopsida > Malvales > Malvaceae > Adansonia > Adansonia gregorii. The sequence goes on from JBBYHO010000012.1 coordinate 4,805,178, forward strand.
CTCCATTAAATTATTTTAAAATATTATGTGTTTAATTTCAGTGATTAAGATTAAATCCTACTAACCCCAATTATAAAAAAAATTGCTCTTTCTCTTTGCTCAAAATATCTAAAATTTTCTATTGGCAATAAAGTTATCTTGTATAAGATCAAATTCTAATAATATGAAAACTCATTTTATTTTGTAAAATATATTAAAATTTTAAATTTTATTTTTATATTAATATTTATATATTTGTATAATTAAATTTAAATATATCTGGGTATTAATTAAATAATAATTTGAATCAAATTGAAATTCAAACTAGAATATAATATTTTAAACCCCTACTTAATTTAAGTTAAATTTGTAAAACTCGATGAATAACTCGATTGTTGAATAGGTTTATCTAGAATTAGAGTGTTTAATAGTAAAAACCGACAATTCTATATAGGATGAAAATCTTTCTATCTCTTAAAAATAATTAATCTCATAAAGGGTTAAGACTTTAGATGCTACCAAACATTGTACTGTAATGAGGCCCCTCCAATATCTAAAAATCTCTTTTATTTTTCTCTTTTTTTGTTGTCCAATTGATGTGTAAACACTGACCAAAAAGAGTAGTGCAAAGGTATGGACACTTGTAGAAAATGGAACTAGGGTTCCCTAAAGGAACAACAAAGAGGGTCCATTTTGGTTGGTGAATATATATCTACCCTTTTTTGCAAGCTTAAAGAGAACAAAACCTTTTCAAAACCTATTCCCATTTGTTTTTTTCCTTTTTGTGCTCTAAAGTAAAATATGGTGTTTGATGGTGATGTTTGTAATAGACACCCGACCAAAAACTTGCCATTGTTTAATCTCTTTGCCTCAATTTAGATACATATTTTTAGAAATCAGTAACTTAGTTCAATTAGTTTATAAGGTGACATCTGAAGAGTTTGGTTACAACTTCTTTCATATATCAACAATATACATATTTTTAGGGTTTTGTGGTTGAGTTCCCAAATAGATTTCTATGGATCCTTATTGAGGTAACATTTTTTTTATACGAAAGATGTCAAAGTTTGGATATAGTCGAATAGAAAAAAGAATTATAAATATTGAGATTCAAACTTCAAATTTATTGAATGTCATCTTTTAAAGATAACCATATGAACAAATCGGAATAAGTTTTGAGTCCATTGATATAATTTTTTTTTAATTTTATGAATTCAATATTAAAAAAATTTATAAAATTTTGACGTAATTTAATCAATTAATCTCATAAAATGTGATCATGATTAAGATATAATAAAAATTTATAATAACTCTATTAAATATAATGAAAGGGAAAATGCAAAAAAAAAAAAAAAAGGAAAGAAAAGGGTGTTGGTTTTGTTGGGTTTAATTTTCTTAATAATAATGATATCTCTTTGGATGGTGCACGTGCAATGGATCATGGACCCATGGACAATCAAATGGTTGGCATTAGAAGAACTAAATAGCTGTATCTCATTCATTTTTCAAATTTTCATTATTGCATGCCTCTTTGATCTTGGCATTATTCCCCCCATTTCACCCCTTATTTTTTTTCCCACAACATGTAAAAATTTGAGCTTATTTTTGTGTTGCATTGAACCTTGAAAACCTATATCTTCTTGTTGTCTTCTTGTCGGATCATGGATTGAAATTATGGTTAGAGCTTTAGAGATGTATTTGGACATTTTGAGTTTATTATAGTTATGAAAATAGATATTATAATGATTAATTACAATAAATATCGATAACGAAAATAATCGAAATAAAAAAATAATAATAATCATAATATTATATTGCGATCGTTATTTAAATTTTGGATTTGATTTTTTTGTTATTTTTGTTTTATTTGTTGAAATAAAACATTTGGTAGTAAGCTATAGGAACTAATAATTCTCTCTTCGCCCACTTTGATTCCTGTCGGGGTTGTCTTGTCTCAATGTTGTTGGGTGTTGGTTGCTCATTGTTTGGCCTATCCCACTATTTTTGGAAACTTTGTCTTATTTTGCTATATATTTACAACAAAAATATTTGTCTTTTGACTTTGAAAAAAAAAAAAAAGAATAATGTTAAATTGTTTATAATTATTCGAGGTTGGTTTAGAGGGAAACATTTCAAATGGATTGTCATTAAAACTACGTGGCCCCCATGCATTGCACATGCTACCCAAAGTTGATTAATATAATGGCAATGTTGTAGCTAGAATTTGGAGTTTTGGGAACAACTTTCATACAATTTCTCACAATTCAGCCAGCAAAATCTTGGTATTAAGTAACCCAGAGTTGTTGGTTGATTTGATCTGATTAGATTAGATTCGATTTGGATTATAAAATTTTTTTTATATATTTATGATTTGATTTGATTAGATTTGTCGGATTTAAAAATTTATTTTATTTTTAAAAAATATATTATTTTGATAATCTATAGGTTATTTGATTAAATAGTATTCCAAATCATAACTGAATTAAAAACAATTCTATTTAAACTCATTTTTTACCTGGATCGAATTTATCAAACTAAATGAATAATCTAATTCTTAAACCGATTTCTGAAGCTTGGGGTCAATGAAGGGTTACAAGTGTTAGAATTCGAAATCTAAATCTATTAAATATCAACTAGCTGCATGAACTTGTTGAATTAAGCTTCGAGTTCTATATTTGAATTAATAATAATAATAATTCGTACCTTACCATTAGTTATATTTTTTAATTTTCAACAAGAATGTGGAATTCAAACCTTGGAAATGATTTGTTTTTGTAGGGTTGAAATCTCTCGCCATTTGTTAAGACATAAGAAGTTATATATAATATATTCATCTCAAATTTCATGCACTAATAACAATCAAGGCAACCCCTCCTACTTCACTTTTTTTTCTTTTTATTTTATTTTTTTCTCTTACAATAGGTACTACAACTTTAAAATAAAAAAAAAATTAAATATGTTGAAATTCGAACTCTAAACTTTTTGAATATATCTTTTACGAATAATTATGCGAATCAAGTTAAACTCCGAACTCACCCTTTATTTTCGATCTTTGTCAATGTTTCTTTGTCAACCCCACGAATGCATATGCTTCCTCCCCCTCTAAGTCATATTACAATATATAAATTCCAAAATCTTGTTCCTTAAATTTGTCAGTACGAAAATGAGATCTTATTTCGATTTGAAGCATGTTCGACCTATCACTGAGTCCTTTCTTGATAAGCTTGGTTAGGACATCCCCAAATTTTGTTGGGATTTAATCATATTTGAAAATGAAAATAAAAATATAATCATTTAAATATATGAATAAATTTTTAATAATTTAAATATATTCAAAACAAATATATATTTATATCTAATATTTATGTATCTCGAATCCGAGCAAAGAAGCATGATAATTTTTACTTTGCACAAATGTTGACCTTAGTTTTGAAACTTTCTCAATCTTTGTCCGAAAAGAAGGGTGAGGAGACCCCTTGTTCTCTGGGCCAATAGGTGGGAGGGGGGGGGGGGGGAAGAGCAGTAATCATTATTATTTGGAACAATTTTTTTTCCTTTTGTTTTGAACAAAACATGGATTCATATCTCACATGATGTTCTTTTATGAGACCTCATTGCACGTTTGGTGCAAACCCAAATCATTATAATTTGTTCTTTGTCTTGTCTTTTGCCACTTTCATGTTTAGAGTTCCATCTCTTCTTTTGCAAAACATAGAAATATACATATATATATATATATTATTTGATAATTAAGTAATTTTTTTTTCTTTTCTTCCCCTCACTTTTCAACAATTTTCTTTTAATTTGAATAAATAAGAGTCTTATAAAGGTTTTTTTTTGGCAACTTAAGCGATGGCTTAATGGGAATAAAATAGAACTTTTGGACAGTCATTCCAATTTCAAACATCCCTTTACTTATACTAATGCATTAAAGAGAAGAAAAAGAAACTGAGTTGCATATAAAAATAAGATAGTGTTTGGTGGAATTGGTTAAGAAAATGTATTAAATGTAAACAAAAAAGGTGTAATTAATGGATTATTTATTTTTATATTTAATAAAAATGATTATTAAATATTTATTTATCGGTGCCCAGAGACATTCATTAATATAATACAAAAACAATATCACCATTTTCTTTATAGAAGTATCAGGAGTATTCCTAGTAGATTTATTTAAAAATCGAGCTACTTGTTCAATTCAACGATTTGAGCCGTATTAAATCAAATTTAGATAAAAAAATTTTTAATTTAAACTAATCCAACTCAATTCGATTTGAAATATTATTTTATTGATTAAAAATATTTAAATATAATTATAAAAATATTTTCATAATTTAAATTGTGATATAAACTTTTAAACTACTTCAATTCAAACCTGAATAAAAAATAAAAGATTTTGAGTTACAATTTGATTCAATCCATCAGGAGGTCTATTCCCAGATTTAGTATGATGAATCATATATGGACTTTGTATGTTTGTTCTCTCAAATTGGTTACCTTTAATCATATTATGGGCCTTCAGGAAATTGAGCCCATTAGTCTGATTGACAAAAAAAAATCCTAGAAAGAGCCGAAAATGGCCCCATTTAGACCCAAGTTTGTGGGCTTATTTGACATCTGCAAGTTGTTTGTTGCCAAAGATCAGCAAGCTTGTCTGCAGTCGGACGAGGAAGAAAAAAATCCAACATATGCTTCCAATTCAGTCAAAACCCAAGCCATGGAATCCATCCATTGCAGCAAATCATCAAACTTCATCTTCTCTTCTGTTCAAAAACAAGATTCTTCCAAAAAAAATCACAAGCACTTTGAATGAAAACATGGAAGCAAATCAATCGAAAGCTGGCAGAATCAAACGCCTGGTGCTTACCAACGAAGGCAGAACCAAACAAGTTTCCTGACAGGGAATTCTATGCTTATCCGAGGTTTGTAACTCATGTCGATGATGGTTTCATTGCCAAATTGACAGATTTGTATAGAGAAAGGTTCAGGCCTGGTTCAGAGATTCTTGACGTGATGAGTTCATGGATTAGTCATTTACCGAATGAAGTTTACAAAAGAGTGGTCGGGCATGGACTTAATGCTCAGGAACTTGCTAGGAATTCCAGGTTGGATTACTTCTTTGTCAAGGATCTAAACCAGGATCAAAAACTTGAGATGGAAGACAGAAGTTTCGACGCGGTGTTATGCACCGTCAGTGTGCAGTATCTTCAGCAACCTGAGAAGGTAAGCTGATAGTTATTTTGTTCTATCAGAACATGAAGTTTTACTGGAATCAATCAGGGTCTGAAACCCACCAACATCTTGAAAGTACCTATGTCTGGACATATTCGGATACGAACCTTTCAAAGACTTTTCAAATACACAAAAAAACTTATAAAAAATTACACATACTCGTATTTGATATTTTTGCCTTAATCAGAGTAACATAGATGAATATGATTACTTGTTATAGGTATTTGCGGAAGTTTTTCGGGTGCTTAGGCCTGGAGGCGTATTCATTGTGGGCTTCAGCAATTGGCTTTTCTATGAGAAAGCAATTAGTGCCTGGAGAGATGGAACTGCATACAGTCGAATTCAACTTGTTGTGCAGTATTTCCAATGCATCGACGGATTTACGCAGCCCGAAGTGATCCGGAAATTACCATCAGCTGGTAATGTTCAAGATGACAAATCACCTATCAGTTGGTTCATGAAATGGCTCGGATTGTTTTCAGGTTCAGACCCTTTTATGCTGTGATAGCTTACAAGAACTTTAAACCTGCACATGATTGAAAGAAAACTTTTTTAAGTAGTCAGATACGGCTATCTATATTTGAGCTTTACCCGCATCGATTATTTACTGATTTAAGTTAGAAATAGAGGCTCTTAGTAAAAGCTTGTTTCGGTTGACAGCAATCCTTATATTCCCACCATGTTTAAGAATTATTGTTTCATGTTATATCACATGTTTTGTTTAATTATTTTTATTATATCATAATTATACCATATAATTGCACTGTATCCAAAATTATCAAATCCACACTTCATGGTGTCTTGTGGTACAATTTAAAAGGCTGAAATTTTCCTTGAGTTCCAAAATGTCACTTAAATGGACATTAGTCGTCATAAAGATCTTAAAGACTCACCAAAGCTTGAAAGTCAAGATCTTTCAAAAATTGATTACTACTTAAAGGATGCATAATCGCATAGATAAACTCACACTAACCCATCAATATGGGCAAAATTGCATGCCTTGAAAATATTGTGCTGCCCAAAAAAGCATATAACATGCTTGTTAAAAACCTGATAAACCAAAAACTAAAAAGACTTTGATCTTACTGCTTGGCTAATTAATTTACAAATCTGTTTTCAATCTATGCTTCATAGATCCATCAAAAGATTAATAAAGGGGGCTTCTTTGTGCCCATCCTGAAATCTTCAAATCTATGAGTTTGTCAGTACCCTAAAGACAAAAACGAGTAAAAGTTACTAGGATGATTACCAATCTGCAGAGAATCTTTTGAAAATCTCCACTGATTGACAAATGGCAACAAATGTTCATATACCTACTTTAAGCAAGCGAGAGTCATATGATAGTCTTGATAGAAGACCTGCAGAACTGCAGCAATGGTCTCAGAAGGATAGCTACAATGTTGCACTACATTGCAATTCTGTAAGCATTTTGGCCTTCTCAACTGCTTCAACGTAGTAATATAATCTCCAGAGTGTTACGTTTTCCTGCAAGAAGATGTCTTGTTATGGGTTAGAAATTCCAAATTAACTCAAGAAACCATATTTGCTTTACAACTGTTTCTTTTACCTCTTTTTCCAGATCAATAAAGATTTCTTCACCGCAAGGTTTTCCGGCTGGTCTACCACGTTGGATAATTTCAACAACTCGGACAAGATTTTCCTTAGGTAGCTTTTTTATCAATTTCTGAAGCTGCCGCTTCTCACTACGTGTCATGGGCCTATAGATCGAAGTTAAAAGCGTTAAACTGATAGAGGTACGGTGAAAAGAAGCAGTCTTATAACATCGAGTTGCAAAATAGCACTATGTCTGAAGCAGACTCAAAGCAATAAGTTCCACGGAAACAAAACTGTACCTACACTTGGACATTATAGTATCTATAGTTTCTTCAAGCTTCTGCTCCATATGCACCAACTGAAAAGAGGAGATACCACCTGAGTTCAGCTATAAACAATTTTAAAAGAGGCATACATGACATAGAAGGATATGAACGTGTTACAAACTCTGGGAAAAGACAATTTTTGGAAAATCACCGTTGAGGATAGTTCATCAGAATATTTTTTCATCGTTTCTTCTACCACCAGCTGGTTATCATTATTTAGGAGGAACTCCAAATCATCTTCCACCTAAAAAGGATGAAAAGGTAAAAATGAAACACATTTTTCTTACTAAGTTACTAATGATAATCCCTGATTTTGTAAGCATATGCTCAAGAGTCAAATGCCTTTGCTGATTCAAATAAAATATGCATACATGAATATAGATACATAGACATACAAAAATATGTGCATATGGGTGCGCAAACTGATTATGTTGTATTATCTAAAACGCCACCAACACAGGTATGTTCAATTTTTTTCAAATTTTTCCATCTATTTGGGAGGTCTTTGAAGGGTCAAATCCTCCATAACCATGTTAGGAAACATGTTGGAAATAGGTACTTCAAGAAAATTGAAGAGTCGTAGCAACAAACATCTACAACCTGTCCACGTTCAGTATGCACACCACTTGGCATTTCTTACAATCTAATTTTCTATTTCAAGAAAATGCATGTGCTTCTTTTATCATGCAAGATATATTTTAAAGTGAATCAATACCAAGATTCAACAATGGGATGAAGTGTAAAATATAACCTCTTCGCAAGATCCAGATTCGATAGGGCAAGAATTTCCAGTTATGCTGGTTGATGAAGATGACAACTTAAGTTTCTTACTGGCAACTTGGGCTGCATCACCATCTGATACTGAAGTCACCAAACTGTTGCTTCTGAGCTTATGACGTAACTGAGACATAGCCACAACAGGATCTAACATCTGCAATAATCACATTATTCCATTGTTAATTTCTTTTCCCTCTGAAAGATAGGAGCCAAAAACCAATTATGCATGATTGTATCATCGTTCATTTACATTGAAATAATTACAAAGAAAGAGACATAAAGAACCAGCAATTCAGGTAACAAAACAGATAGGCACCACTGAGCCAGCAAGCAAGCTAAAGTTTGCCACAAGTTGAAAAGAGCTAGAAAGGGGCTCAAGTAAGCATGCATGAACATGTCCGTGCAATGAGTTTAAAATGGCATATTGAATGCAAGAATTTTTATAACTAGCGCCCTCGAAAACATTGGTAGAGAACAATAAAACCTATAAATTTTTTATGACTGCTCTCAATTGGGATTGATCATTAGAAATAAAGTTGGTGCTTCGAAGTAGCACAATGTAAAATAAATGTTCTGAGTACAAATAACACAAGCAGTTCTAATAAATCAAATTCCGCCAAGTCCCCAATGGTCGGCACCATTACTCATTCATCTTAAAAAAAATAGGGCAGCAAGGAGCAAGAATCTATACCTCATCAACTTCAATCGAGAGATCATTCACGCTCTGCCTAAGTAATCCCTTCAATCTTCCTTTCTTGAAATCTGAAAGCCCAGCATCAATGCTGTTTTCAAAAAGTGAATCAGCATCTTTACGACTGCAGTCCATAGCCTCTTTACCATTGATCAATACCCCATATTTCCCTTGAGACAACTCAGATGCGTCAGAGAAGGACAGGGCATTTTCATCTTGTGACAACAGGTCAGCTATTTCACGAGCATAGAAGCCGAAGAAATCAGGTCCAGCTTTACATCGCTCAGTGGAACCAGTTGAATTTCTCGGAGCTTCTGACATGATAGAAATGCTACTATTCTGCATGACAACTATATTCATTAGCAGAAATGCCATCAAATAAACCAGTTCAGATGAATAACCAAAGCCTAATAGGAAGAAACACAATGATATATACTGTACAAACTTCTCCACTGCCATTTTTGGAAACATGAATTTGATTATTTGGATTTTATTTGTTATATAAATGGTGAGAATGGAATGCTTACATCATGTATAAATTAATTAAAATTGAATATGATTATATATTTGAAATATATAAAAATATGAATTTCATATTCACAAATATTAATAGGATTTTCCAATTCACTACTAAATATTCATCCAACAAATATATGAATTTGAGAAATAATCATAAATGTTATATTTACATATGTTTTATTACACAATGTTTACTACATTTGAAATTCAAATCCATCTTTTGAAATCAAAATTTCCAAATGCAATTAAAACTTATTTGAAATCTTCACTAAGAAATAGTAGTTTTGATTAGTACATCAAATATACATTCCTTGATAATATTAAATCCATTTGTCTCAAATTTACTACCAAACTAAAGATCATGTATAATTGTATGATTGGTTCCAAGATGTCTCTTCTGTGTCACCTTGCATACTAAAATTTGTTAATAACCCACAGACATTTAGAACAAAAGTATTATCCTCTTTGAATATCCACAAGTCCGAAAGCTTTGACACCTAAAAGTGCGTCTCTCTTGGTTCAAATTAAGGACCTCTCATTAGTTCTTTTGCTAACACAAGTACCAATTGAACTAAGGACTCTTATAAAAGAGAGATCCTTGATTTGAACGGAACAAAATCTTGCGGAACACGTATGCGTCTGAAAAGGATAATACTTTGATGTGAGGGTATACGGAATCATGATCACATCTCGATCATATGTACGGTCATGCGAGGGAGACATCTAGGAACCTGAAAATTATCATAACTAACATATATGCAAATCCTTCAATAAAAAAGATTTAACATGGAAGAAAGAAAAGCATTGTCCCATAAATTCTATTGAAAACCAACAAACTTTAAACATTGTATTTTTACCAACTGACCAATACCAAGAACATCTATTTGGGTCATGAATAATATGAGGGAAAAGATAAACGAGATTCAACAATTTCATTCTCCTATGTTTTG
>JBBYHO010000012.1:4815305-4825534 GCA_038382025.1 Adansonia gregorii
TCGAAAACCTGCACTAACTGAATGTTGGAGATTGAGAGCGGGCTTTCAAAACAAAGTCTGGAGAAGGCTTTAAAGAGCAATTTTGCAGAAGAAAGGAGGGAAGACAAGGCGACTAAAGCAGAGAAAACTTGGCGTCGGCTGAAATTAAGAGACGCTTCGTGGTGGTTCGAATTAAATATGCTATTAATAGTATCAAAAATTATTTGATATATATATATATATATATATATCGCAGATTTTTTTAAAGTTAGACATATATTTTATTTATTTATTATTTTTAAATATATAAAAATATATAATATTTTTTTAATTTTATTTATCTAATTAAATTTAATAATTATTTATATATTGATAGAAAAAATTTTAAAAATAAATTTATGTAATGATACGTATTTTATTTATTATTTATTATTTAAAATATATATTTTATTAAGCACTTAATCATTTAATAAATAACCTATTTGTAAAGTTTTTTATTTCAATTATTAGTGCAGAGAATAATTATTCATTAAACTCTATTTATATTATTTTTTAAAAATATATTTTTATTATAAATTTTAATAATTTTATATATTTTTATTAAAATTTAAAATATAAATAATTTAATATATTTTTAATATTTACATCACAGTGTTGTAGCCAAAAGCAAGGAAGGGCGTCGATCGTCGACTCCTCTCTAATTTTTTTATTTTAAAGTGTCTTTTAAATTAAAACTGTAAAAATTTAATTTTAGACATCCAAAATTTTATATTTTGATTCTTTTATTTAGGTTTCTCTATACAAAATTCTTCATTTTCTTTTTATTATTTATACGATATAAATATATATTATATATTTATATAATTAAAAATTAGATCGAGCAAGGTTAATTTCAGATTTTTAATGTTATGAATAAAAATCAATTCGATTTTAAATCGAGTTTATTTCTTTACTCAAACTTATTTTTTTAATCTAATAATTTTTATTTAAACTTTTTTAAATATTAGACGGATCTTAAAGCTTAGATAGACAACTCGATCAATTGACAAGTTAGAGGATACAGTCGCATAGATTGAGTTACTTCCAATCAAAATATTCCAAATTGAAAAAGAAAAAAATTCGTGTTGTTAGGATGTTGAGATCATTTTAAATTTGGCACACAAATTATTTAAATTTAGGTTATAGATTTTGAATAATTTTAGATTTTACTTATTCAATTTTAAAATCAAATCAAATTAATTTTAAATTATTTCAAATTAATCTTTTGAAAATTTTTAATTCAAATAATTTCATATTTAGATTAATTCAGGTTTTAAATTGGATTTAACTTAATGAACATTTCTAATTCCCACCTTGTTTAAGCATTTGTTGGACGATATGGCTCAACAGGAGACGTAGTTCTCGAACTCGGGTTTGTTTATTAACATCTGTTGCCTTTGCTGCTAAATAATCAGTGGACAATTTTATTCAAGCTCAGAATGAAACCAGAGCCACACAGATTTGGGTAGAAAGGGCCGTGGTTGGAATCCACCTCCACGAAGGTACAACTAAAAATTAATGTTGATGTTGCTTTCATTACAAGAATCAAAGGAGTAAGATTGGATGTGGTTTGCAACTGATTCGACTGAGAATATCAGATTCTGTAGAATCGCCAAATTTGATTAGATTGATATCATATTTCTTGCTGAAATGAAAGGTCGTAATGTTTGGTTTATAGATATCTAGAGAGCAAGGAGATGTCTTCTGTATAGTTGTGCGGAGTGATTCTTCTATGGTGGTTCTTGATTTAGCAAAAAAGACCCCCCATCTTATTGAGATTGGGGCCATCTAGTGTATGATAGTCTAGATTTGGTTTTGAAATGTACTAGCAGTCAATTTACTTATCCATATCAAAAAACATATCCAAGACCCTGGTACCCCGCTCTTGTACAGGTCTTAAACACCTCTCATCCTAATGGTTTTACAATGCATTGTGTTCAACACTGAGTGTATCCCTTTATGGAGGCTTTGAAAAGTACAATCGGTTGATGTGGATCTGATTCTATAGAATAATTATCTAGCTTTAGTTTTCTACTGTTTATGAATCATTGTTAACCTTTTTCTTCTGGTACTTCAAGAACAAGCAAAGAACAAAACTCCATAACTTGTCACCTTTCCTTTCCTTTTCTGTTCAATTTGTTTTATTCCCAATCATGAAATTGAAACAAATCTGTCAAGCAAGGAAGCAGAACTGAGGCTAACAGAAGGGACACCGATCGTTTTTAATTATTGATATATGATTAAATGCTAGGAATAGCCCGTTCGATAACCCAGATTTTATGCAGATTTCGTGTGTTTTTCTTTCAAAGTTTCAAGAATCAAACAACATCTGAAGCAAGCAAGGAAGTAGATTCAGCTTTACTTTTTTATGCTTCATCTTAGTTCAATTGATACTTTGCGGTTTCCTTAGTGTGGTTCTTCGATCTGCATTCCAGGTCTAATTTTAATGGAGTAGATGGTGAAACCGGCAGCCAAAATGCAGCAACCAATGACAGTTGAAATGAGCTTTTCAACATCCAATGACGTTTTGATGTTAAAGCAAATCCAGGCAGTTCATGCTCCTGATGGACATGCCATCGATGTCAGACCTCTTCTACATATTGTTGAAGAGATCTTTAATTCTACCGCCCCAAGTGCTGATGCCATTGTTGCGCCGGTAACAATTCCTAGACCGAGTCTCTTTGTTCTTCTCTTTTAAATTCTATGTTAATCGAACTTAGATATGAGTGTTGGGTACTAATATGTGTTTGACATTAGTATATTATTTTTTATAAATTAACTCAGGGGGTCATAATCCTCGTACCTATATTCAAAAATACATCGAACACCAATGTCAAAACTCAAATATTTAAAGAAAAAAATGAAGAGTCGGGGCAATTAGTATCCTAATCTTAGAGCAAATAATTTTTACCATCGAATAACAAATTAAAATGAACCACTCAAAGTAATGGAAGATTAAAAGACTTGGATTATTGTATAAATAAATTCCTGAAATATGTTTGATGATACTACCGTCAAGGACATTTGAATATTGCAAAAACATAGATTGGAACTTGGAGGGCAGCATAATTGATTCATGCAGTTATTTTTTAAGAGGTGATATTTAGTAGGTTCGAGATTTAAATTCTTTTTTCTTCTTACAGGGCAAGCAACCAGGAGGTACTGAAGCATTTGAATATCAGAGCTACCAAGCCAATGTTACTGAAATGCTTGAAGCTTTGTCATTTCTCATAGACAGAATTTCCAGTGAGGTTATTAACTATGAAAATTCATCACTCTCTATTTGACATCTGTATATATTATTATGGCTAAAAAAAAGAAGGGTTATGGTGTTGCAGATGGCATGCAAATGCACTGAAACTGGGGAAGAACATGCAACTACGATGTCTATTTTGAACACGGTATCCGAATACCTTTGGGATGCCAAATTGGTGATAGCTTTATCGGCTTTTGCAGTTAACTATGGGGAGTTCTGGCTTCTTGCACAGAGCTACACCTCGAACCAACTAGCCAAAAACCTTGCTTTCCTCAGACAAGTACCTAGGATTTTACAGCACTCAAACTTGCTGAAGTCTCGGTTCGACACGATTAAAGATCTAATCAGAGCCATGCTAGATATTGCCAAGTGTTTAGTTGAGTTTAAGGAGCTGCCATCCAAATACGTTACAGCTGATGTCACTGCAATGTCCAAAGCCATGGATCATATACCAATAGCTATCTACTGGACTATTAGAAGCATGTTGGCTACTGCATCTCAGATTTCTGGCTTTTCAGGATCTGACAACGAGTACCTGATTTCTTTTTCTTTTTATTTTATATCTTTACAATTATTTATATGTTATTGATGCTATAATTTATGAAATGCAGTCAACTGGAAAGCTCCAATTTTGAATAGCATATGCCCAATTTGCCACGAGTCATTTCCTCTCGGATTAAGTTTCGATCGGCTTAAGTTTGGGGATGATTGATCTCCCAACTTAACTTGGTATCAGGATTCTCGAGTTTGAATCCTAACCACAACTTTTCCCCTTTAATATTTCATCACCCAATGTCTTGCTGTCGATCGAGCTGTGTTTTCTTACTTTAATCTTTCTTTAGCTTAGCACATTTCTTTGATACTTGGATTCATTCACGTACAAGTCCATCATCATTCATCCGGTTTTTCACATGATGGAGTTTAAATATAATAATTGAGACCTTTCTCATCAACTTAAACTTTTCGGTTAACTGATCATTCAATTTAACTCTGACTTCAAAGAAATTGATAAACAATCCAAGATGAAGTATTTTCATGGTGGTTTGGGATTTTTTTTTTTTTCCAGATTTCTTCTAACCTCTGAGTCCTGGGAGCTATCAAGCTTAGTTCACAAGCTCGGCAACATTCACAGCCATCTAGTAGGCCTGCTAGCTACTTGCCAAAAGCACATAGGTGAGCTTACTGTGGTTATTAAACTATTATTATAGATTATAGATTCAGATATTTAAAAAATTACAGATATTCGATCCGTCGCCATTTTAACATTTATATGGTCACCGTTTGAATGTGGTTCCTCATGCAGATGAAAGAAAATTTACAGAAGCCTATCAGAACCTTCAACGTTTGTTTAAGACAGCCCAAATTGACAACATTAAGCGTCTCAGTACGTTGATTAACTCCAAGGATGATCCACATCCACTTGTTGATGGAACCACCAAGAAAAGGGTTTGCTCTTATTTTCAATTATTCTCTTCTTTATTTTGATTATTTCTTTAAGCCATTTAAAAAGCAAACTAAAACTACTTAGTTTGAACCCAGATTGAGTTCAGACCATAACTCAATTAGTACCTTAAGAAAAGACATTCAACAGATTGGAGTCCAAATCCAAGCATTCGCAACCTTTTCCCCTACTTCAAGCTCCGATCTCTTTTAATAAAAAAACCCAACAAATTTATCCTTAGTCCTAACTCCCAGAACTGAAAGATCATACATTCATATACATATATATATATAGTTTACGGTCATATAGTAATGTTTTGGGGATTAGCCTGACAGTATTGGTTTTCGAGATCCTAATCAGTCATCCATCATTTATATGACAAAAACCAGGTTAATGTTGATGTTCTAAGGAAAAGAAATCTTCTATTGCTCATATCAGATCTAGACATCTTGCAAGATGAAGTTGCCATTCTTCAACAGATATACAATGAGTCCAGGAGCCAACCAAACAGGCTAGAAAATCCATACGAGTTAGTGTGGGTGCCAGTGCTGGACCCATCCGTCTCGTTGTCTAAGATCAAGCAAGCTAAATTTGAGAATCTGAATGCTGCCATGACATGGTTCACATTACACCATCCATCATTGCTTGATCGAGCAACGTTCAAGTTCATCAAGGAAGAGTGGCATTTTGAAAAGAAGCCCATTGTTGTGGTTTTAGACCCACAAGGAACGGTTACATGTCCTAATGCACTTCACATGATGTTGGTTTGGGGCAATTTGGCCTTCCCTTTCACCAGTGAAAGAGAAGATGTTTTATGGAAGGCTGAGACTTGGAAACTTGAGCTGCTTGTTGATGGCATTGATCCTGTGATTCTAAACTGGGTATGTTTATTATTTTTGTCAGTCAGGCTCTTCATTTTTCTTAAAACACTTGTATCAGTATGAGGACATGGCCCTCCAAATAACCGTCGGACATCTACCCATGTCCAACACTCACGCTCGAGTTTGAGTAACATAGGTTATTTTCATAAGACTTAAAAACTTGAGTTGCATTTCGATGCTACAGTTGTTATTTTGCAGTTTTCAAATCTCTCTGCTGCCCAGTATTAATTGCCAATATTTACGACCGCAGTATTTAAGTTTCTAGCACTTATTATCTTCTGAATCCATGTAAATTCCCTCATGCTTTAATTATACGAAATTCTACGATTTTATCAGATATCAGAAGGAAGATTCATATTCCTGTATGGAGGAGAGGATATAGAGTGGATCAGGAAATTCTGTAAAACTGTAAAAACTGTTGCAAAAGCTTCAGATTTTGCCATTGAAATGGTTTATGTAGGAAGGAGAGATCCAAAGGAGACTATCCGTAGAAACATAGCTATAATCAATGCCGAAGAACTTAGCCATTGCTTGCCAGACATGTCTGCAATTTGGTACTTCTGGACTCGGATCGAGAGCATTTGGAATTCAAAGCACCAACTTGGGATATCCGATGAGAATGATCCTATAACTCAAGAAATCGTGACATTGCTTTCATATGATGGCAATAAAGGTGGATCATGGGCTTTGCTTGGCAAAGGTTCATCAACAGAGTTCACCAGAGCCAAAGGGACTGCATTTTTAACTTGCTTATCAAATCATAATATGTGGGCAGAAGATGTTCAAACAAGAGGATTGTTGCAGGCAATTCATGATTACTTTTTGCAGCATCCAGCACCGCATCACTGCAACCGGCTTGCTCTATCTGGTACAACAGATCAGATGCCTGAACGAGTGATTTGTTCCGAATGTCAACGAACCATGGAGAGGTACATTTTATACCTGTGCTGCAATGAATGAAAAAAGAATATGAGCAACAAGTTTGGGTTTAAGAGACTGTGTGCTTGTATTTCTTCATGTAAGATGGAAATTCCTTCGAAATATGAAATCATGATGATGGGATTTCGAACTAATTTACATAAGATCAGTTTGATGACAATTGTATTAGAAACAAATTGATTTTATCTTATGATAGTATGTGAAAATCAAACGATAAGCAGAAGCATGAATGCATCCCAAACTATAAGACTTTAAGAACCTGCATTTTCAACTGCCAAGGAAAGACGAAACAACATATACAGCCTCAAATAAAAACAGAAAAAAAAAAAGAAAAAGAAACATACTCTAATAAGGCAAGGCAAAGATGCTAAAGAGAAAAGCAATGGAACATCTTTGGAGCAGTAAAGATGCAGCTCTTACCGGCCTAGTTGATTGGTCATGAGTAGAAAGGCAACTCAAACCTACATTACATAGACTCGGATGTTAGTGTGAGAAATGATTACGACCTTGACATGGGGTATGTTTAATTTTTCTTAAGTTTTTTCATCTATTTCGAAGGTTATTTTCCAATACACATGTACGGATATGCGTCAGACACGAGTATCAGACATGGGCAATTTAAAAAAAATGGAAGGTCGGAACTATATAGACTAAAACCATGACTAAAATTCCAACTCCATACAATTATTAAAAGCAAAATCAAATCTTACAAAGGATGTTGGATTTGCTGTGCCTTTAAATGAAAATTTTCAACCTATAACCTTAGAAAAAACAAAGAATCAAATGTCTTACTTTTCTTCATGTCACTCTTTGTTTCTGTAGAAGGATAAACGCTCAATCATAGGCACACGTCAAAAACAGAATCAAGTAAGGAAGCTAAGCACAGCAAAGGCCTATCAGCATGTTTCTCGTTTCATTTTCATTTGACGGCCAAGATTACTTAAAGCCTCTGAAACTGTATATTCTATCCATGGGACTTTATACGTATGCATATATCTATTTATTAAATAATATGTTATGAGTATCTATATGTTTAACTGTTAATACGCTTAATTAGCTGAAAACTGAATCAATTAAGCATCTAAAACACTGCAGCAAGGTCCCAGACAAAAACCAAATAAAGTGAGAATGTGGGACAGGAGGACCACCTAAAGTTAAAGGCTTCTTGTTAACAATTCAACAATTTAATTGGATCAGAAGCAAGGAAGTTGATTCAATTAAGCTTTATTCCTTTTCCAATTGCTATAAATAGGCTTCTCTCATGCCAACTAAGACACAACAAAGCTTCTCCACTCTTTTGTGACCAAACCAAGTTTTTGGTATTGCCTTTGTTTTTTCTGTAACTTCGGATGGATCAGCAGAAGACAACCACCCCGGGAGCTGTTCAGGCACCATTGACCAGACCTATCAGCAATCCAGCGACTGCTGCTGCTCAGGCAATCCTCTATAACCCTGGTGCTGTTCAAGCACCCATTACTAATCCTGGTGGCAATGCTGCTGCTCAGGCACTCCTCAGCAACCGTGGTGCTACTCATCAGCCACTCCTAAATAACCCTGGTGTTGGCCAGCAACTCATTAGCAATCCTGGTTTTGGTCAGCAACTCATTAGCAATCCTGGTGTTGGTCAGCCACACATGGGAATTCCTGGAGCTAATCAGATATCTATCAACAAACCTAGTACAGCTCAGGCACTATTGAAGACACCTAGTGAAAGTAAAGCACTCATCCGTGGTGATCGTGGGGGCATGCTAAGCATGTCCGATGACACTGCGATGATGAAGCAAATTTTGGCAACCCATGCTCCTGATGGTCGAGAATTTGATGTTAGACCTCTTCTCTATCTGGTTGAGGACATCCTCAATCGCGCTACCCAGCATGTTGATTTCCTTGTCAAGGTAAAACAAATGCTGCACTTCTTCTGTTAAATCGATCATTGAAAATATTAACACTCCCTGATGTTTACTGCAGGGCACTCAAGCTCAAATTGAAATGGAAGAAAAGGCCCAGCAAGCAAATTATATTGCTATGCTTGAAGCTCTTACATATACCATTGATCGAATTGCTTGCGAGGTTCTGCAAATTATTACCAGAAAACTATGTCATTTTTTGGTTATTAGTGCAGTCATGGAAAATTTGTTAGTCATATATACTAACATGCCAATGTTACAAACATTTTTAACTGCCAGCTTTCATACAAGGCTTTGGGAGGCTCAGATGCACACGCAACAACAACTGCTATATTCAGTTTGCTGTCAAGCTACACATGGGATGCTAAGCTAGTGCTGTCCCTATCAGCCTTTGCCTTGAACTATGGAGAATTCTGGCTTCTTGCTCAGATTTACTCAACTAACCAACTTGCCAAGTCAATGGCAATCCTGAGGCAACTGCCATCACTTCTAGAGCGCACAGCTCCTCTGAAACCCCGGTTTGATGCACTCAACAATTTGATTCGGACAATGGTAGACGTGACTAGATGTGTCGTTGAGTTCAAAGAGCTGCCATCAATGTACATTTCACCGGATGTACCAGCATTGGCCACTGCCTTGACCCACATCCCCACTGCTGTATACTGGACCATCAGGAGCATGGTGACTTGTGCAACTCAAATTTCCAGCCTCACTAGCATGAGTCACGAGTATGCTTTGCATCATCATCTTATATACACTACTTATTTATATATAATGTTGTGAGTTTGGAAGGTTAAAAGTTGTTGGATTAACAGTTTACTTTGATTTCAGCTTTGGAATATCAACCACAGAATCGTGGGAGCTGTCCACCTTGGCTCACAAACTCAAAAACATACATGAACATCTAAAGCAGCAGCTCAACTTGTGCTACCAATATATAGGTTGTCATCTACTTCCATCAAATATTATTGATCACCCAAGAACTAATGAAAGACACTTACAAGATGATTTGATCATTGTTAATTCCAGATGAAAGGAGAGATGCTGAGACTTACCAGTTGCTTCTGAATCTCTTCGACCCAAATGTTTTGCACATTGACAATATGAAAATTCTCAAGGCCTTGATTTATGCAAAGGATGATAAACTGCCGCTTTTTGATGGTTCTACAAAGAGACAGGTATCGCTTTCTCACCAAATTATAACAGTTTCTTAGTTAATCTTTGTTGGCTGGTACCTATTGTAGGATATGTTTTAAAATTTTGTTGTGGGATAACACAGATTGGCCTGGATGTGCTGAGAAGGAAAAATGTGCTCTTGCTCATATCAAGCCTGGAATTCTCCAGTGATGAGCTTTCAATTCTTGAGCAGATATATAATGACTCCAGGATCCATGCAACAAGGCTTGAGAGTCAGTATGAGGTTGTTTGGATCCCGATTGTGGACCGCTCCATCATCCCATTGCCCAAGGAAGTGCGAACCAAATTTGAGAACCTACTAAGCAGCATGCCATGGTACTCGGTGCAGGATCCCTTGCTCATAGAGAAACCAGTCATCAGGTTCATCAAGGAGGTTTGGCACTTCAGGACCAAGCCAATTCTCGTGGTGCTCGACCCTCAAGGGAAGGTGCTTTCCCCTAATGCAATCCACATGATGTGGATTTGGGGAAGCACTGCATTCCCCTTCACAAGTTTGAGAGAAGAAGCTCTGTGGAGGGAAGAGACATGGAGGCTTGATCTGCTGGTTGATGGCATTGATCCATTGATCCTCAATTGGGTACTGTATATAT
>JBBYHO010000012.1:4842020-4852679 GCA_038382025.1 Adansonia gregorii
TCGTGTAAATATCTAACATTGCAAAGTTTGTCCTCGCCCTCTCATAAAGCAAGAAATACTTATCAATTGGCCTTATCATGCTTGCTCTGAGTTCGGTGTCCCTTTTTTGGCCAAACATATAAACTCAATGGCCTCGGTAAAATTAATTTTTTTTTTTATAAATAAAATCATCGTTTGATGAAAAAAATTACCGATAATAAAATTTAAATTTTAAACTCTCTCTTCAAAATACCGGAATTTGAACATGATTTTTTTCTCTTTTTTAATCAACTTCTATTTACCAAAATTATAGAATATATCATGGGTTTAGTTCAAGATTTCTTACCACATCATTATATTTACTTACATTATATACTTATATGTTTCATGAAAATTTTTTTATATTTAATCATTCATATAATTATATCATATTCATATATTTTTATGTTATAATTATATTTAAAATATTATATAATTATATACATTTAATAAATTAATAATTTATATTTTAAATATATTTTAAATAAAATCATATATTTATATAATATTTATTGTTATTTTTCGTATCGTGCATCGCACCGTACCATCTGTAATATTTTAATGACTGCTTTATGTCCCCCACTTCAAATACTTTTGATTTTCCCAAACCTGTTGAACAAAATGAAAAATCCATTTCCCTTGATGGAAGATCAGCCAAACCATTTCCATTGAAACAGAATCAAACAATGATTTTGAAACTCTGAAACACATCAATCAACATTCCATCCATTTTCTTGATCTGAAGAATCAAATCCCCATCACTTTCAACCAATAGATCCAAGGACATGACAGTGACAAAAGAAGAAGAAGAACCCCAATTAAAATTGCAGCATTCAAAAATTTATTCATCAGCATACCAAAAGTGACCTGATCAGGATCCACAAAATATGATAGCAACCATCCATGGTAGTTGATCTTGAGTGTCAATGTCAGATATGAATACATTTAATTTTTTACAAAATCTCCACATATTTGAAAGATCCTCAGAAGATTATATCTATAACCATGTCTGAACACACATTAACACTGATGTCAGACCTAAATGCTTCAAGAGAAATAATCGGAGCACCATATGCAACCATGATTGATTTGAAGTAAGCAAATGACGAAAATGTTCAATGCAGAAACCGTCACATTGTGGAACATGAAAGAAAAATCCGATGTAAGCTTGATCCATGTATCTCATGGTAGGAGGCAAAGTTTAAAAAGAAAAGTAGAGAATTTCTTCAGCTGGAACAGTATGTTCACAGAATAATAACCTCTTTGCTTTGAGCTCCAAAAAAAAAAAAAAAAAACCAAATCAGATCCAATAATTCTCAACTCATAAAACTTGGATCCTGTATGAGAAGAAAAAAGAGTCAAAAGCACCAATTAAAGGCAGCTATTGCAGCAAAAATGCAGCTTTTTCTCTTCTTCCCATCTCTTTCATTTCTTTTTTAAATTGGATTTTCCAATTTCATGGCAATATCCAACTGTCCCTTGTAAAAAGGCCGGAAAATAATGTCAGCTAACTGTTATGTTATTGCAAAGTGATGACACATAAACAGAAAGTCGGTCAATTTCCAGACCACACGAAGCCATGCCAATTTTGCAATCGAAAAGAAGATGATTAGCTTGGTAACATGCACAAAAGAAAATTTATTCATGCAGTAATAGATAAACTGATCATCCCTTTGTTTCCTTTCGTTCTTTTGCATGCCAGCAGTAGCCCTTTCTCAGCCGGAGAAAGGTCTGCCCAAAGGAATAAACAGCGAATTTTCAAGTTAGGGGTAACCACAAAGGTTTCGAGTTGTTCCATGAAAACCTGCCGAACAGAAGAGAGCATCTTGATATGTTCTTCAGGTAAAGTATCACATACTTCCATTGCATTAAAAATTACCATCAAGTGATTCTTCTATTTGCTCCTTCCAAATTTTATTTTACGCCCTAAACAAGAGATTATACAGCATACGCAGAAACAGTGAAGAATCGTAAACACCAAACATGGTATCCCTACATATGTAGCAAATGGAGGTAACAGAGTCTATCCTCCTGCTCCAATAACTTGCACCATTTAGCAGTGGACGATGGCTAAACAAAACCTACTCAAAATCGTTTTCGCTTCACTTGTGACATATCATCAAATCCATCATCATGCCAAACCTGACCACCAGGCCTGAAATTTCCTTCCCGCTCCTCAATGTTTCTTGTCCTCCTAGGAGCATTCCCTGCTCGATTTTTGATCCGTCTATCGAATTCTCTTTCCCTCATATTTCCTCTTTCATTTAACTCAGGATCTTCTTTCGGACAGAACCTAAAGGATCTAGGGCCACCCTCAGCATTGAAATGAAAATTTTCATTATCAGCACCACTATAAGGAGGCCTAAATGGACGAACAGGTCCTCGTCTATCACTATACCTCCTCCTCTCATCAGCATTCCCATCAGTTCCGAGCTCATGAAACCTGCCAGATGGCATGGGCCCACCAAAGTAATCATCACCATCATTACTTTCTCGAGGATCTACAAGATCCATCCTTCTACTGTTTCTAAGTAAAATTCGACCAGATGGGCTCCTATTAGAGATGCCAGGCCTTGGATGACCATGATCTCGACCGGGATCCAAGACCCTCAAATCATTAGATGGTCGAGACAAATATGGAGGAGATCCATGCCTTCTAATAACCATTTCTCCAGTGAAACAAGGTTGATCAGGTGACCTTATACTCTCCATCCTGTAAATTGGTGATGATCTTCGATGAGGTAATTCCAAAGGCCCCCGAAATCCATCAGACGATCTTCTACGTGGTCTGGTAGGAGACTTTGAATGAGTTCGTGGAGGACCTCTTCTCTGAACAGATGTAAACTCCCCATTCCCCCTAACAAAAGGACAATCTAATCCCTCAAATGAAGGTTGGCAGCGTGCAAAAATTGGGTTTGTATTGTCATCAGCAAAGCCTCTCATATGCCTCAATCCAACTAACTCAGATCCATCTTCACCAATGCATCTACTTGGACTAAGATTTCTTGGAACTCTGCGAACCATTTGAAGCCCACGTCCAGCATGTCCATCTCTTCCACCAGGAGACCACCTCCGTGGATATAAATTGGGGAAAATTGATGAATCATCACTCAACATCTTTCTCCCACCTCGTCCAGTACCAAAATATGCACCATCTTGCCCGTTATTATAGCTACTAAACTTATGATCTGCATCAGAAACAGCAGATGCATATTTATGTCTCACAACACGAAATTGTGGAGGACCATTATAAAACTCTGAAGCAAAGTTACATTCTGAATCCTGATCACCACGTAGGGTGTCTATCCGACTGGAAATCCTACCTCTTCCACGCATAAAACTTATTCTATTGTTTCTGGATGGCTGAATATGATGCCTCTCTCTTGAGAATCTATGTGAACTGTCAGCATAAGCTTCATCTCTGAGGGTAAACATTGCCAGAAAAAAGAAAAATTATAAGACATCAATTAATTATCAAAAGAAATAAACTAAGAGAAAGCAGAAATGATTAATAACAATAATCACCTCCCTCGGCGATGAAACTTATCTCCTTCAAGGGCAACATCAGGCAGTCTCTCTCTTTCAACTTCCGACTGCAATGTCCTGCCTGAAATAGGTCTTGTTCTACCAGGAGATGACAGATTAGAAGCTCGAGATAAGTTTATAATCCGACTCCTACCACCTCCATTGTCAACATCCTCACCTGCATCATCACCGTTAGAAAATGCTTTTGCCCTAGGTAGAACAGAATTGCTTTTTCCTTCTGAATCAGTTTTTTTAGCATCATCTGTGCCTTGAGCAATGGTCACTGAAGTTCCCTGGCTGGTATCAGTGGCTTGGATTGATGTCTGCTCTCCCTCTTTCCGTTTAATTGTATCCTTATTTCCTGAAACGTCGATCGATTTTCTTGGTGTGGCCTTTTTGTCAATTTGACTGTTAGGAATCTCAACAGCTGATGATTCTTGCAAACAGTCCTCTTTATCAGCTTCTGTAGTGGAATCCTTACTGACAGATGTGTCAATGCATGCATTAGTATTATCATTACTTGTTTTACCAGGGTCTTCTATTCGAGTTTCATCTTCTTTGAAAGAGGATGAAGATGGATTGTTATCACCAACAAACACCACAAAATCTGAGTTTCTATAGCCAGTATCGCCGGTATTTCCACTTCCTGCGACTTGCCTCTCACACCTCGGAACTTCTAACTCAGTGTTCTCTACAGGTTCTCTGACCTCACCATCTTCAAAATCATCTTCTGCTCTACCATCATGCTCTATATCCATAGCTGCAGCCAACTCTCGGTTGTCATCTGACTCGTCGTAATCAAAACCATATGAATCCTCCTCTAGAACATCACCCGATAAATTAATTCTTTCCTCATCACTTACAGAACCCTCAGCCGTTTCCCTTGAATCAGGCAGTTGTACCTCCATGAATTTCAGTCTGCAATGATCAGGATCTTCAACCTTCTTACTTTGAGAAGTAGAGTTATTTATTTTACCAACAATGATTGATTCATTAACACCAAGACCCACAGAAGAAATCATTTTGGAAGCAGACTCAGTTTCTTTAGCTTGAATAAAATGTCCCACATGACTTGACGCACAGCCATATAATGAGGAATCCGTAGAACTGGGTACTGTTGTGGTATCCAAAGGAGATAGCATTTGGTCATCTGATTGATTCATTGATCCCTCCATTCTCTCCAGTGTTTCCTTCATACTCTCACACACTGGTTCAGGTTTTAAGGATCTAGCATCAACTGAATTTAAGATACTAAGAGTTGAAGACTTCAAACTTCCTGGGATGCACTTTTCCATTAATTCACACTTCACCTGCGCAACACGTGAGAAGCCCATAGGTTTAAATTCATCTCCACCAGAATTACTTCTGACACTCTCATCAAGTGGTTCTGATTTTACAGGCTTCAAGTTAGCCATCATCGGCTTCATGATAGGCAGTGGTTCTCCAGGTGAACTGATATTTGCAACTACTTTGCCTAAATCCACTTTAGCTGATGAGCCTGAAGATTTTTCATTGGAGTTCAAAAGAAGATAAGGTCTGAAGCCCAAATTAAGAGAATCCTTAGCTCCATACTGCTGGCTTGACAGCATAGATAACATTTCAAGGTTGGCTCTGCCCTCAATTACTTGCTGCTGAGTAGGCATACTGGTAGCAGTCATCCCAGCTGAGCAAATTAACGGCTTTATATCTTCCGTATGAATAGTATTTTTATTCATGCCATCATCAGTGGCAGCACCTTCCCAAGAATCCATTGTAGTATTCAAATCCCAGTTTGTTCTCTCCATAAGCTTATTAGCACCGTTAGTATTAGGCTGGACATCGGTACTTCTCCTTTGAATACAGCATTCTCCTCTGCTTAAAGATATATTAAAGGAAACAGGTTCTGTCTTTTCCTGACTCTGAAAACCTTGCCGATTATTTCCACCTGCCATAGGTGAAAGACATTCACTTAAACCTAATGATAATCCAGGGTTCCCAGAAATGATATGTAATGGTGATCTAAACTTTCCATCAACATTTTTCTGACTATATACATCTTTCCCTATATTAAGGGTAAGAGAATCATTGCCTTTTACCCTAAGAAGGTTAGCATTACCCTGCACCATGCTACCATTGTTATCATCAGAACTAGTCTTCTCTTTCTCAGGCACAGATTTCGCACTTGCATCAGAAATGTTAGAAGCTGCTGTAACACTAATAGCAGTAGAACTCATTGCAACACTGGAAGCATTAGAAATAGCTGCAATGCTACCAGCATTCAATCTAGCTGCAACACTAATAGCAGTAGAACTCGTCGCCACACCAGATGCATTAGAACTTGCCGCAACACTACCAGCATTCGAACTAGAAGCAAAACTAATAGCTGTAGAACTCAATGCCACACCAGAAGCATTAGAACTTGCCGCAACACTACCAGCATTCAAACTAGCTGCAACACTAACAGCAGAACTTGTTGCAACACAGGAAGGATTAGAACTTGCCGCAACGCTACCAGCATTCAAATTAGGTCCAATGCTAATAGCAGTAGAACTCGTTGCAACACTGGAAGCATTAGAACTAGCCGCAAAACTATCAGCATTCGAACTAGCTGGAACACTACAAGCATTCAAGCTAGCTATGAGACCATCAGCATTAATACCACTGCTGCTTGAACTTGCTACAACACCACTGGTGTTTGAACTAGCTAAAACATCACTAGGGTTTGAACTCACTGCAATAACACTATCATTTGAAACAGTTGAACCCTTAAGCATACTAGAAATTCCTTTCTGCTCGGATTCATTTTCAGACGGCAGTGAAGGCAAATCTTCAGTCGGTTCAGAAGGTGACCAAATAAAGGGAAACCTCCTTTTCTTTATTGGAATACCTGCACTGTATTCACTAAACTGCCCAACACTGGGTTTAACCCCCATCTACCAACAAAAATAAATAAATAATTAATCAATACTCAAGACAAAAACAAAGAGGAAATTTGCAACAAGTTCCCTAAGCTTAGATTCTATTGATTGCAAAAGGATAAAAAAATAAATATATAAAGATCACCTCTTTGTTTCCGGATACGGACATGATCCTGAATATTTGGCGCTGCAAATTGGCACTTCTTTTCCTCTTTATCAGCTTTTTTAGATGAAAATTAACTTCCAACGAAACAATTCTTTTAAACCATACCCTCAAATCCCTCCCTATTCAAAATGTAAAATTCCCAAATCAAAACCCATTCATTTCTGATCGTCTCCCTAATAACCCTACAACAAAGTCAGTGAGAAACAACCTGCAACTGCAGGCAAAAACTGGTTTTAAATTGACAAAATAATTCATAAATTCCAAAAATAAATTAAATAACATCAAGAAATTAACCACATTTTAACCCAACTTTTTTTAAAAAAAAGTTTTATGTGACGTAATAAATAAAAATAACATTTGAACAAACTAGAAAAAAATACTAAACTTTTTCTAAGGCCAATCAAACTTTTAAAACAAACAAATCAGTTCTTTGCACTGAATTAAATCAACAAAGAGGAAAAAATAGGGAAAAAAAAAACAAGAAAAGACAAATCCTATCGAGGTATACATAAGAAAAATACAATCTAAAATTTGAAAAAATAAATAAAAATAACAAAATGATTCAATTTCCAGGAAGAAGTACACGAAAACACAATGAAACGAGGAACACTGACCGAATAATAATCATAGTAACTACAACAACAACAATAACAACAATTAAAAATAAAAAAATATGTATCAACAAAAATAGCAAAAAAAAAATCTAGGAAATTAAAGAAGAAAAAAATACCTGATCAAAAGAAGAGAGAACCAATTTCCAGGAAGAAGTAAATGAAATCAACCTAAACAAAAAATAATTAATTATAATAATAATTAAAAATTAAAAAAAATAAGAAAAAAAAAAGCAAAAAAAAATCTAAGAAATCAAAGACGAAAAAAAATTACCTGATCAAAAAAAAAAAAGAGAAAAACAGAGACAAATCTGAAATCTTGAACAAAATGAAAAGGAATCTAACCATCCAAGGGTTTGAAGGGTTGCTTCATTTCCTTGCACTTGCATTATTATATAGAGAAAAATTTCTTTATTTTTTTTTATTTTTTAAATTTTTTTTAATGATTCGATAAAGTCTTTGTCAATATTAGAAGAACGAGGTTCAATCAACGATTGACACGTGTTAACTTTTGGAAAATAATTGAGGCGACGTGACTCTACCATTATTCATCCACTTGGGTTTGCCAGCCAAATATCTAAAGTTCTTATTCCCCCCCCCCCCCCTTTTATTTGTCTACGTTCAATTGGACCACATCTGGGCCGGTTCGGGTCGAATCAGTGTGGAAAATTTTTTATTTGTTTAAAGTTTCGTTCAGGTGAGGCTCGGGTTAATTAGTAAGCTTTTGTCTTGGGGCTAAATGTTTCATCCAGGATCAAACTTACTAGCATTTGATCAAATCATAGGCTTGGTCAATTCAGTGATGATAAGTATGAATCAATTCCTAAGCTTATTTTATAATTTAATATTTAATTTAAAATTAAATTTATTAGTATTGGATCATATTATGAATTAGATTGAATCGATATAAAAAATTTATTTATTTATTTGTTTAAATTCGGTTTAAATTATATTTATGTTAACGAGTAAATTTATTTTATGATTAAATGTTTAATTTTGAATTAAGCTTATTAATACTTGGGCGGACCAAGGTTAAATATTTTCTATCAAAGATTTAATTTTTTTGAATTGCAACACAAGGACTTCACATTTTGTTAATTGTGAAAACAATATATTGAATCAATAATTGCTCCTTAAGATCATCCATGAGTTAAAGATACAAACTTTACATAACTTTTTTTTCATTTTTTTAATAAAAGCTTTGGCTTTTATATATTTATATATAAGATTATAATAATCAAATACATAAATAAAAAGTGAGTCAATTAAATAAAATTATAAATTATTACATGAAATATTTAAAATTTAAATAAGATCAAATTTAATATAATTAAATTTATGAATAATTATAATTACTTAAAATTTAAATTTAATTTAAATTTAAAATAATTAAATATATAATTTATAATAATTAATTAAAGTAATCAATAATTAACATATAGCGAATTACGTCATCCACGTAAAAAGTTTATTTTATGGTAAAAACTTTGATACATGTAGCATATAAACAAATGCAGGTGGGTGAATTAATGTGGAGACTGCAGACCACAACAGCTTACATTGTCACCACAAAACAAAAAGAAAAAAATAACACGTGGCAGCATCAATTGGAGCTTAGTTTAAAACTTTCTGAGCAAAGTCTCCGATAGAAGGCCAATAATTGCTTTTCTTTCATTTAATTTCGTTGAAGTTTCCTTCCGCTTCTTTAGCTCTGTCCATTTTGTCAGAATATCTTAATCCGGTTGATTCATCAAAGTAATCAGTACATTATTTTTATATTGATATTAATTACGATAATATTAATATATTTTAATATAAAATTTTAAATTTATTAATTTTTTAAAATATTTTTTATATATAGATAATTTATTTTTAAATTTAAGCAAAAAAATTTATTTTATTTTATTTTATCAACTTCTACGTATCAAAATTATAGAATTTTTCATAGGTTTAAGGTTTCTCACTATTTCAATATGCTAAGGTTAGCATTATTTTGATGAGCAATAAAATTAATTTTTGTGAGATTAAAATAATGATAATATTATAATTTATTATTATAACGGTGATATTAAAATTAATAATGTTGTATATATTTGAATGAAAATGTAATAAAGGTGATGAAAGAAATTATATTGAAAAAAATGACAATTATGGATATTGAATTACAATGTTTATATGTGTATATATATATAATTACATTTATAAAATTATATTAATATTAAAAAGTAAATTAATAAAATAAATATAATCTATTGAAAATAATTAAAATAAATAAAATTAAAAAAAAAAAGTGGAGGGTTCCACTAGGGTCCATATGTTCACGGACCCAAAGCTCTGGTCCAAATTCGAATACCAGTGAGATTAAAAAAACAAAGAATTGTTGATAGTGCATCCAAATGCTCCCACTGCATCTCCAGTGTAATAGAAACCAAACCAACCCTATGTTACTCTATTATATTTATATAAACATATATATATATATATTTCCTGAAAATGTTTTTTTTTCGTCTTTAAATCTATTTTATTTATTTGTAATTCATTATCCTAAATCTGGAAGATCAAATTACACAAAAAGATAGTGTCTAGAGAATAATTCGTAAAAAAGTACGCTTACTGCATTCGATAATTCGCGCTCCCCGTGCTTGCTCATTTTGTATTTAAAATATTATTTATTTATATAACTTTTAACATTAATTATACATATATAAATATTGAAATATTTATTTTTTTATCTTATATTTATTTTTTTATATTACATTTTAATTATTTTTTGATAATGTTCATTATGTCTTGAAATTTAAAAACTCTGAATTTCCCAAACCTGCTGGGAAAAAAATGACGAACCCAATTTCTTGATGGAGGTCAATTAAACCATTTCCCATGGGAACACATCACATCCATTTTGCTTGACCTGAAGAACCAAATTCCCATCACTTCAAACCAATAAATCCAAGAATATGGTGACAAAAGAAGAACCAACAATTAACAATTAACCCTATAATATTTGCAATATTCAACAATTCATTCATCAGTATACCAAAAGGGACCTGTTCAGGATCCACAAATATGATGGCAGCCATCTCTGTAAAGTTGGACTCAGATATCGTGAATGTCGAATATGAATACCTTCAACTTTTTTTAGGATTTTTATTATTTGGAGAGTTTTTGGTGCACCATATCTCCACACCCACATTTGAGTATATGTCAAACAGAGTATCACACACGGTTACTTTAAAAATTAACGAAGAGTCGGACATAAGCAAACCATGACTGATTTGAAGCAAGAAGAGTAAGAAAAATGTTCAATGCAGAAGACATCACAATATGGAATATGAAAGTAAAATCGTATGTAGCTTGCTCCATTTCTCATTGTAAGATGCAAAGTTAGGGGGAAAAAAATTCACAACCTGCTTCAACTGGAACAAGAGATTTAAGTTAATGT
>JBBYHO010000012.1:4866005-4881389 GCA_038382025.1 Adansonia gregorii
TTATTTAAATGAATAAATCAATTCAACTATTAAATTGATTAAATAAGTAATAAAAAATCACACTATATTTAAACATGTGATATGTTTTTTTTCAAACCTTGATTGAACCCATTGAGCCGAATGAACCGTCCAGCCGATGCGCAGCATAGTTTGTAGCGCCCCCACCTTGACGCTAAAATATTTACTCAGAAGTAAAGGAAGCTCCCCGAACGACGAGGTATTCACCTCCTCATTACGACGATGCTCCACGGTGGTTCTCGGATCTCAAAGCTTTGGCGGTCTCCGATAACTACACGGTTCAACTTCCCTCATCGTTTCATCATCAAATCTAAGTTCTCCTCTTTATCAGAGGCTAAGGTTCTTCATCTTTCCCTAATTTTTTTTTCCGTTTGGTTCCCGGGAAAATATAGCGAACTTTCTAGCAGTTATGTGAATGCATTTGATATTTGTTTTTATAGCAGCTGGTATAACATATATTCCTGTTATTTTTTAGATTTTTATTCTTTAAATAAGGAATTAATAGCAAATTATTAAGTTAATAATATCTGTAAATAAGGACTTATATTGTGATGACCGAGTTCTAGGACATCTCCCTGCGTCGATATTATTTTCTTTGCAAGGTTTTGTCACCGGAAGTTGCATCTTCCTTGGTTCGAACCATAGGCCTCTAGTCTTTTTGCCGACCATAGTAAAAACTTTGCGGGACTCATGGTTGCCAAAAAAAAAGGGGACAATTACTTTGATGTAAACGTGTGTAAGGTGACGATCAAAATCTTAGCACGTAGGGTGATGCAGGGAGATGTATTGGAACGTGATCATCAGATATCTACTATGTGGGTGTGAAGAAAAAAATTAAGTAGTGGTGGTTATTTTTTATGTGTAAATATTTTTGAAATAAAGTTAATTAAAAATATTTAAATGTTATGCCGAATGACATTTCTATTCTTTATTTTATAAATTCTTTTATAATCTAATTTAAACTTTTATATGATTTCACCAACTGAGTCGTATCATTTGACTCAGTGACACAAAACTTAATCGGCCCTAGGACAGCAATGGGTAGTTTGAATTTGGATGTCCGCAATTATTCGATTTGTGGATTCGGATACTATAATTACTATCCATAGCAGATTCGGAGTGGATACAGATATGAACTTCTAGATATCCATTATCCGCATACGCATTACTTTTACGGATAACGGATTTGGATATTTGAATCCGCTATCCAAATTCACATTACTTTTGCAGATAATGGATTTAGATGTATTCTGAATCCATTATCCATTATTGTAAAATTCAAACATTTATGCTTATGGAAAGAATTGAACCTTGTTTCCAATATTAGCTATTTATTGGATTCGGATTTTTAGCATATCTAGAAGAATAATGTTATTTAACTCAGAGTTAGATTTGGATAATTATGTGCGGATTTAATGCGGATAATAATTCGGATTTTAAAGAAGTTATGCGTATTAGATTCAAATATTACAAAAAAATTCATATATCAATCCGTAGCCCGTATTAGATTCAAATATTACAAAAAAATTCATATATCAATTCGTAGCCATCCCTGAACCCATTTATTTATAGTATGGATTTGCCATGTGTCATCATTCAAGGATAAAAAAAGACTTTGTTTTTTTTTTTTGTTATTATTTTTAATTAAGTAATTGTGTTGCTATCAAATTCATAGGTTTTAAATACATTGGATGAAGAATATGATGAATTTTTGCCTTGGTTGGAGCACAAGGCTGGGGCTAAGATTTCTTCTGTGCTCTCGATTGGGAAATCCGCATATGGCAGGTTATTCAGTTTATTAATTTATTTTTTAAGTTTTTAACTTGGAGTTACCTTCATTTTAATTTAAAGAGAAACCTAAGTTACTCGGACTCGGGTGTGAGTGTTGGAAATGGATATGTTCAATTTTTTTTTTCTAATTTTTTTTCATGTATTGGAGGGTCCTAAAAGGGTCATATCCACATACACATGTTCAAATATGCGTCATACATGAATATTTCTAAAAAAACAAAGAGTTGGAGTAATATAAAGAGAAACTCTTAATTTGGTTATTGATGTTATGTTGCTGTTTGATATGGTACAAATCGCACTGGTTGACATTCGAGAAACTCATGCTTTATTGTATATCATGTAGGTGGATTGTTTGCAAGGAAAAAGGGACTGAATTTATATGTACCTTATAAGGATATGGCTGTAGATCAAAACCAGGAAGTAGTACAGGAACATTAGCTATTCTTTTTTGATGCAGGGATGGTGGTGCAGACAGTTCTGATACATGTTATTTTGGGGCAATAAAGTATCAACTAGGGTTATTATATATTACTTTGACATTCATATTGGAAAGGTTTGTCAGTCGAAATCAGGTGTTAGTATCGGATGACATAGGTATGTCCAATTTTTTAAAGTTTTTCCATGTGTTGGGAGGTCATATCTTTATACCCATATCCGGAAATGTGTCGGACAGTCGTATTTAAAGAAAAATGAAGAGTCAGAGGTACATAGTTGGAAGGAAGTAAAGTTCTCTTTGTTTCAAGTTCCAACAGTTCTGCTTGATAGAAAATATTTTGTTCTCTTTAATAGCATTGACAGATGAATGGACCTTTATTGTATCGGATAGTTGGAAATGTGGGATTCTCATCTCGTTGCAATTTATTTGCTTACAACGGCGGGATTTCCTTGACTACTTTAGCAAGCATTTTTAATTTTGATTTTCCTGAAATTGTTTGCTTATGTAACAGTAGAGTTTGTTCGAAGAAGTAAATAGTTAGTTGAATGGCTAGAATCCTTTAAGAATTGAGAATGAATAAGTTTAAATGTCCTCCAAAATGGCTGTTGGACATGTTAGCAATTCAAGTGAAAATGGTATGTGCATAAATTTCGGAACATTGATCAGTTCCCGACATGCGATGTTAGGCATTAGATCGACTTACCTTAACCTTTCTTTCAACAAATAAGAAAATTTTATTTAGGTCTGGCTCTGTTGATTGGATAATTCCACTTGGTAATATGGAAAATGATATTATAAATTTTGAAAAGAATTGCATTATTTGTCCGTTGATTATCCAGGCAAAGTGTGTATTGCAGTTAAGAGTATTTGAATGCTGGAGATTCACTTACATTTTTAGATGATATTTGGGATCAAATCGAAGTGTAAATTTGGGCTTCATCGGCTATTGTTGGAATAAACCAACCAAACTGGACAAATTCAAGTCAATGTGATTGTGTGTGCAATGCTCTATTTGATTGGGTAAAGAATGCATTGGGTGCCTCTTTCCATGCCTATTGCTGGACATGGGTGATGATTAGGAGCAGAGAAATTTGGTTGTATACAAAAGAAATGATGCAATCCACGAATGCATTTCTTAGCTAATCTACCTGGTTGGGAGGCGTCAATTCTTTGCTTTTTCAGCTCAAGATTTGTGGGTTGTCGATTGAATTTGATGGATTTGCTTAGATTTTTCTGTATTTGAGCTTCTGAAAGATGCAGTGTTGATATTTCGAAGTATGTGCTTCAAATCTTATGTCATGCTCTTTTCTTAACCCAGTGTTTGACCATGTGGATATCTCTTGGCTTTGTTGCTGCGATTTTTCATTTTTTTTTCTTGAAGTAATTGTGTCCAACATCCGTGTCCGATACATTTTAAGACATGGTTATGGAGATTTGGTCCTCCAAGGACTTTCCAAATACATGGAAAAGTTAGAAAATATTGAACAAACTTGTGTCAGATACGGGCCTGGAAGACATTTCTCACTGGTCTTACCCAAAAACAGGTTGTCATTTTATATGCTTTAAAAGAATTTAACTTTGTAAGATTCCTTCCATTTCCTGGCTCTTTACTGCCCTTTGTCAAAGTCATCTGTAGCATGTGGATTGTGGCTTTCTTTTTCCTAAATTGATTTCTTGCCTCCTTTTATTTTAACCTATTTGACTTTGACTCTTCATTTTCATGAAGCACTCATATCCGACATCCATATTAACATATTTTCGGACATGGATATGAGGATATGAACTTCGAAGTACCCTCCATATACATGAAAAAACATAGAAAAATTGAGCATACCGTATCGGATGCATACCCATATCCGACACTTATGCTAGAGTCCGAGTAACATAGATTTTGAGGACATTTAAGGAAATCTTTGATCTCATTAGTTTCATGGTAAAGTTAGATAGAGAGAACTCGTACTCTCTCTCTTTTACCTTACCAGCAGGGAGTAAAAAAGGTTGTACACATGGGAAGCTCTCTTTATGGTATTTTAACACCATGAATACATCTCCAGATAGAAAATCATTGATTGCCTTGCTTTCTAGTTATTTTTCTTATTGAGCTCTTAATTTTTCTTTTAAATCTCTCATTGCAGGTCACTTTTTGCTTCCAAAAACATTCGAGCTGGTGACTGCATATTGAAAGTTCCTTATAGTGTGGTATATGATTTACAATTCTTTATGTTCAACTGTTGTCTGGTGCCTTAAATCATGTTGCTCTAACTCTTCATTTTTCTTGAAGTACCTGCATCTGGTACCTGTGTCCAATGCATATCCTGACATGGTTATGGGATATGATCTCCAAGGACCCTTCAAATACATAGAAATCTTGAAAAAGAAATTGAACATACTTGTGTCGGACATATACTTGTGTCTAACACTCACACCCAAATCTGAGTAGCGTAGGCTTTAAACAACAACAATGAGGATATCCAGTTGTAAATAATTTTCTTGAATCTTTCAGCAAATAGCGCCAGACAATCTTACCCCGAAGATTAAAGGTTTACTAAGCGACAAAATCGGGACTATTTCGAAGCTTGCTATTATCCTTTTAGTTGAGCAAAACATGGGCCAGGTAACAAAAATTTTCTTCTTTTACACTGTTGTTGAAAGCTCAAATTCCTATGAATAATTATTTATGCATGGCTTCTGAAACTATTTAATAGGAATTTATGCTTGTTTGTAGACTTTCTATCTTTAGTTTCAATATAAGAAACATCCAGAACTAAATGATTTATTAGTTTACCTTTCGCAGCAGGATTCTGAGTGGGCCCCTTACATCCGTTGCCTTCCTCAGCATGAGGAAATTCATAGCACGGTAAATGTTTCCTCATCTATTAGTTTTGAAGTTATTGACTATGTTGCTTCTACTCTTTTTTTTTGGAAGTACCCATGTCTGAATATTCCGGCTATGGGTATGGGGATAAAACTCTCCAAGGACCCTCCAAATATGCGGAAAAACTTTAAAAAATTGAACATACCCATGTGAGATACATACTTATATCTGACACTCCAACTGAGTCCGATTAAAATAGGCTTTTGATCCCTTATGGCCAGTAGAAATTAGAAATTTGGGCATGGCTTCCCTTTGGTGTAACTGTATAAATGACTGAATGACATTGATAATGATCATGTTTAGGATGAAAATAGTTTCTCCTGTATTTCTTCAGAGCAGTGGAGCAATTCCTTTTGTTATTATATGTCTTCCTTAACTTTGCGGTTCTGATAAGGAGAGATTGTTAGTAGAAGCAGATAATATTGTTAATAATGTTCAATTTCTCAATTTTAAACTTTATGAAGATTATTATTGTGGTTAGTGGTGACCTTGTCAATCAAAACTTTTTGAAAGCTCAACCTGTAGGTGCAACCAATGTAGTCAGTCCTGTATCGGCTAGTATGTACTGATTTTAAGGTTAAATGAAACAGTAGCAATAATGTACTGTTTCAGTTTTGTATGGGTACTTACCGGTCTGTATTGGTTGGTATGATATTTTTATTTTTATTTTTTTTTGAAAAATAGTGATATGTCTGAAACGATATGCTGAAACATACCAGTACCAATATGTATGAATACTAAAAGAAAAAGGGTCCGCCTGCAAGTACGGTACTAAATACTTTCGGTGCAACCTTAAAAATTTCATCAGGTGCCATTATGCTCTGATTAACAAAACTTCTTTATGTTGGGATATTGGTTACATTCTGATTTCCATACCATTGTACAATCTGCAGTATCGATAGCTGTAAGCATTTGCTGTAGTAGTTTGAAAAATACGTAAATCGGTATTCTTTTTTGTGCCTTTGTAGATTTTTTGGAGTGAAAACGAGTTGGATATGATTTGTCAGAGCTCAGTATATCAGGAAACAGTCAATCTAAAGGCTAAAATAGAAAAGGATTTTGCTGCAGTTGTGCCTGTAAGTAGTCGTTGCTTTTCACTAGTTAATTTGTTAACATGCATGCAAACAGAATAAAAAATGCATCCCTTTGCGTCTCTGGTTCATAATGATATATGTGTATGTCATGCAACTACATTGCTCCGACTCTTGTTTTTCTTGTAGTACCCATGTCTGATGCATATTCGGACATGGGTATGGGGATATGACTCTCCAAGAACCTCCAAATACATAGAAAAACTTAAAAATTTTGAACATACCTATGTTAGACACATACCCGTATCTAACGCTTACACCAGATTCCGAGTTACATTGCTATAAATGTTATTGATTTAAGTCTTATTTTAATTCTGGGAATAAAGCAACAGAAGTCCTTGAACTTCTATTGAAAGTGCACTTTTTTTGTTCTTTTAATCTTGTCCAACTGAGTTTCAAGACAAAGCTGAGTTAATCAAGGACAATAATTTACATCATGCATCATTTGTCTTTCTTTACTGCTAACTTAATTGAATTGGTTTTAATCTTGAATATAGTCAGAAAAAAGGAAGAAAACTATTTGGCATAAAAAGAGGGGTAAAGGAAAGAAGAAGAATGGCTAGGCATTTTAGCGGTAGGAAAGGAATAGGGGTTTGTTCTACTCTTTTCATTTCTGCTCTTTTCTTTCCTCCTTATAATTAAGATATTTGTGCATTACTTCGACTCCTAATTTTTTTTAAATACTCATGTCCAGCACTCATGTCTAACACATTTTTGGATATGGGAATGGGGATATGACCCTCCAAATTCAAAGAAAAACTTAGAAAAAAAAATTGAACATATCTATGTTGAACAAATACTCGTATCCAACACTCACATCCAAGTCCGGGTGACATAGTATTTGTGGATGTTCGCTTTGTTTTCCCCGTGAGATGTGATTATGACAAGGTTTTTCATATGATTCAGGTCCTTGAACAATTCCCTGATCTTCAAAGCATCACACTTCAGGATTTCATGCGTGCATGTTTCTTAGGTCAGTCCTTGTTTCGCTAATGTAGTATCTACTGCTGGTTGTCAATTCTTTATCTATTGTGTTAAAATCATTTTCATTTTTATTAAGAAAGAGAGCTTATGTCCATAAGGTTTCTTTAGTTTTTCAAAATTCTTTTGCAGCTATTTATTATTTTCTGCTATGTTACCCTGACTCTTCATTTTTCTTTAATTATCCGTGTTTGATACTCATTTCCAATGTATATTCGCACATGGGTGCACGGATATGATCCTTTAAAGACACTCCAAATACATAGAAAAACTCAGAAAAAATTGAAAATACCTCTGTCCGATACTCAAATGCGAATCTGAGTAACCTAGATTTTCTGCCACATGCCATTCTGTTGAGCCATAACGTATTTGATGCTGATTAGATTATGCGAGTTAATAAAATTTGGTGAATCATAGCAGATTTTTATTAAGACATAAGTGGTAACTAGTATGCAGAAATGAATAAAAAATCGGACTGAAGGTCAAACCAGTGTGACCTTCAGGTCATTGGTTCAACCGGTTGCAATGGAATATCCAATTTAAAAATAAGTTTGATATTAAATATGTGATTTTGATATTAACTAACAAAAATTTACTTAATAAAATATGTATTTGACATAATGTTATGCTCTTTATATATAACTAAAGGGTTAAAAGTTTAAATCTTATCGTTCACCCAAAAAAACTTAAAACAGTTTTTTACTGGTTTAACCGGTTCTGTATCGGTTCATCATGTTCCCGGTTCCTTTAAATGGACTGGATGGGCCACCGGTTCCTGATTGAACTGGTCTGGTCTGGTTTTTTCAACACTGGTATATGGTCCTTGAATTAGTTTCATTCTTTTTTTACTAGTTTTGTTATCAATATTTCAGTAACATCTCGAGCCTGGGAAAGCACGAGGGGCCTATCTCTGGTATTGCTTCTCAGTAATGTCTTTTTGTTCTGGAGAGTTTTGAACTGTTTGCTTCTAGTGTTGTTTTATTTTAGTATAACAGCTCTTTGAATTATAATAAAATTTTTATGTAGATTCCATTTACAGATTTTATGAATCACGATGGTGTTTCAAACTCGATTGTAGAATTCGACGATGATAAAAAGTTGTCCGAGGTACGTCGACTTATCTTTAGAAAGAAAATATATAGATGCGAACAAAGGTTATAATGAAATGAAGATGAACATTAGTGTTTTTACTGTCAAATGTTATCCGCTCATATGAATTTGTTTTAGATTTTTACTTGTGATTTATTAGAATATATCTGTAAATTTATTTCATTTTTTAAAATTACTTGAGCAGGTTATTGCTGATCGGAACTATGCTCCCGGTGAAGAGGTTAGGCTCTATGTTGCTCCGACTTCTTATTTCTTTGGGTACTCTTGTTCGACACCCATGTCGGCCACATATCTGGACAGGGGTGTGGGAATATGAGCCTCCTAAAGCCCCTCTAAATGCATGAAATTTTTTTAAAAAATACATGCCGTTATCAACACTTGAGTCCAAGTAACTTAGCACTATTGCAGTGGATCGGTTTCCCTTCTATTCATTTCATTTTCTTATATTTGTTCCCTGTTGAGATTTTTGCTTTTTGTTGGTTAATTTTGAATTCTCTCTTTCCCTTCTTGTCTGTTTTTGCCTAGAAACATTGGCTTTTAAAATTTATTGCAAGCATATAACGCGAACAAGCTTCTCTTTGTAGTGCATTTGCTAAAATTTTATCACTGGAGAGTGGAGGCTTATTTATTCCTTACCTACTCTTTTCTAGCTTTGTTGCTCCAACTTTTCATTTGTCTTGAAATCCCGTATACAATGCATATCCGGACACGGGAAGGGAGATATAACCCTCCGAGAACCTTCCAAATACATGGAAAAACTTTTAAAAAAAAATGAATATACCTGTTTTGGACACATGCCTATAGCTGACATTCACACCCGAGTCAATCTAACATAGCTTTTGTTCTACTGCCTTGGTTATTGTCTCTTGTTTTCTCTCTCTCATATTCACTTTCCTTTTCTTTTTTTGAAGTTGTCTGATGATAATCTCTGACCACAAATTCCACTTTGGCATGTGCTGAACTGAATTGTGATCTTGAAATACAAAAATTTTATGATCTCAAGTAGTGGTAGCATTTGGATGTAATAATTAATCCTCAGTTTTAGACAACTTTAATACTCTGTGAGTTGTTTTTGGTATTCCTGTTATTATCCTACAGAACACCAGGATACTGCTCTAGTGAATCATATGATTTAGCCAGTTACGAACATGCATCTATGGCATTATATGGATGCAGTAAAAATGTATTAGTTTTAGCATCAAATTCGGACTTGAAAGGAAACCCAATTAAGTTTGAATACTCCTAAAATTTCTTCTATTTTTCATAATTAAATTTTAAAACTTAGTCTTTCAATGTATGGTTTGAATGGTAATACAATCGGTGGTTTCCCTATGTGCTAACTGGGTATGTGTTTACTTCTTGTTTTTCTTGAAGTACCCGACACTTGTGTCCAATGTATATCTAGAAATGGGTATGGCCGGTATGGAGATATGATCCTCCTAGTATCCTCTAAATACATTGAAAAACTTAGAAAAAATTAAACAACCCATGTCTGACACTTACACTTGATTGCAAGTAACTGAGTGTGTTAGCATTCTTTTCTTGTTTGAGTGCTGCAGAATTTAAAGTTCACTTTAATTGGCTTTGTCTAGGTACCTATAAATTACGGAAAATTTCCAAATGCAATGCTGCTGCTGGACTTTGGTTTCACACTTCCATACAACATTCATGACCAGGTTTGTTTCGAAGTCTATCTGAAGCACTTATTTTCTTTGGTATGACTGACATTATACGACGCTCTTGTTCATTTACATGCTATCTTATAAAAAAATGTAAAAATTGAACATACTCATGTCGTACACATATCCGTATTTGTCACTCGCTCCCACATCCGTGTAACATTGGCAAAAATATATCCATATGCAATTTGCATAAATGTGGCTAAATGTTATTTTGTGGTTTTATGTTCTCAAAAGAACTATGTTGTTGACTTTCAGGTACAAATCCAATTGAACACCCCTTATGATGATGTTCTACGTGAAATGAAGTTGGAACTTCTGCAACAACATCGCACGCCAAAAATTAAAGATGCAATCGGTTTTCATTGTTCTGAAGATACTTTCATAATCAAGTTGGTATTGATACTTAATTCTTTGGACTTATAACTCTGATGACAGATGAACAATGTCACTGAGGTTTAGGTGAATGCTTATTTCTATGTTGCTCCGACTCTTTTTTTTTTTAAGTACCTGTATCGGACATATTTTTGAACTTGGGTATGGGGATATGACTCTCTAAATAGATGGAAAAACTTGGAAAAAATTGCACATATTTTTATCGGACACATACCTATATATCCGACACTCGCACCTGAATCCGAGTATCATATATTTATTTATTTATTTCCAGTTGGACAGCTGAAAACTACAAAGATTCTTAGGAAAACCTAACTTCTTAGAACTGAAAATGCTTGTGGATCTATGTTGCTCCGACTCTTTATTTTTCTTGAAGTACTCGTGTCAGACATAATTTCAAACAGGGTATGGGGATATGATACTTCAAGGGTCGTCCAAATACATAGAAAATTTTTTAAAAAATTGAACATACCCATATCCCACACCCACATCTGAGTCCGAGTAATATAGTTGTGGATTTTGTTTAGAAATGATCTTGTGCCTGTTGCTAAATTACTTCGTAATTAATTATCGTCTTTTAGAACTTTTGGCCTAACTTCATAACTTGGCATGTATGATAACCTTTTGTTCTTTGTTCATATGAAAACTTGGCATGTATGATAACCTTTTGTTCTTTGTTCATATGAAAACTTGGCATGTATGATGACCTCTTCTTCTATGTAGAGTTCTTTTCTAAGTTACTCGGATAACAGTCCGACATGGAGGGTTCTAGGAGGCTCATATAACCATACTTTTGTCTGAATAATGTTGGACACAAGTACTTCAGAAAAAATGAAGAGTCAGTGCAACAGCTGCTTTCTGCTCAAGGAGTGATAACAGTCCCTTTTCTAAGTGTCTTTCTCTGCAAATTTTATGTTTAGCTTTTGGATTAGGCACTATACTGTTACTGTTTTAGAATTTCTTTTTTGGAGCCCATTTGGTATATAGATGTAAGCTAAATAGTCTCATTTTTATGGATTCCTTATCTATGTTACTCAGGACCGGAAATGAGTTTCAGATACGGGTATGTGTCTGATATTGGAATGCTCAATTTTTTTCTATTTTTCTATATATTTGGAAGATCATACCCTTATTGCCATGTTCGAATATGTGTCGGACATGGGTAATTCGAAGAAATTGAAGAGTCAGAGTAACATAGCTTCTTAGTGCTTCTATGGGAGTTCATATGACATCAAAATCTTGTTGCTGGTTTCTGTATGTGATGATGGGATTATTACACAGGGAAGTCCGGTCTCCTCGAGGAAAAGGGAAGGGTCTTCCACCGGCACTACGTGCATTTGCTCGCGTTTTATGTTGCAATTCTCCCCAAGGTTTTGTTCGGATAATCATGCCTTTCCAGTGTGTGTTTTAATAAGTTCTTCGAGTGAATTTAATTTTATGCCATGGAGATCTAACATTAGTTTTACTTCCAACTTAATCATCAGAACTTAGTGACTTGGCCAAGGAAGCTGCACAAATCGATGGCCGGTTAGCACGGCATCCCCTAA
Organism: Adansonia gregorii; assembly: GCA_038382025.1. NCBI lineage: Eukaryota > Viridiplantae > Streptophyta > Magnoliopsida > Malvales > Malvaceae > Adansonia > Adansonia gregorii. The sequence continues at coordinate 4,877,930 of JBBYHO010000012.1, forward strand.
AGGATAGCAGGAAAGAGTTGAAGGCACATCAGATGTTATTATCTCAAATTACTCACTTAATACAGAAATATGATGTAGCCATCAAGGTAAATTTCTTGCCACTTTTCATGCCTCGACGTTTATTTAGTAGTTAACAAGTTTTCTTTGTTGATATCAATAAAGAAAAGAAAGTTTCTGGATGGTCAATTTCATAAGTGACCAAAAGGCAATAAACATTGCTTTTGGGTACAACACTAATAATCATAGCTAGAAATAGTGACATGGTTGAAATTAAATATGTTACCTGCACTCAAATGTGAGTGTCAGATACAGCTATGGATGTGTTCAGATTTCTAAGCTTTGCCATGTATTTGAAAGGTTTCTGTAGGATCATGTCTCTATATTTATATCCAAATATGCATTGGATATGTTATGAACAAAAGAGTAACAAGTCAAGATGATAAAATATTGCTGCATGTTTAACTTGTACAGATGAAAAGAAACAAACTCTTGGTCAAAAAATGACATGAAATGCAATATTCATATCTTTGTAAAGACATTCTTTTACAAAGCGTCAAAACAATTCCATGAAATAATGTTTTTTATCCTATGTTGTCTCACTCTTAATTTTTCTTAAAGCATCCGTGTATGATACTCGTGTTTCATGTACTATTTTACTTAAACTCGGATGCAAGTGTTAAATACGGTTGCATATCTAACACATGTATGTTCAATTTTTTTCAAGTTTTTCATGCATATAAAAGGGTTCTCGGAGGGTGATATTCCCATACCAATGTCCGGATTTACGTTGGACACTAGTGTCGAACATGTATACTTAAAGAAAAATGAAGATTTGGATTACATAATCAACACATATTCAGACATAAGGTGAGGGACATGATCTTTCAAAAACCTTTTAAATACATGCTAAAATTAAAAAAAAAATTAAATGTACTCATATTGGACGCATTTGTATTCCATATCCGAGGTTCATGCTTAAGTTAGAGTAACACACTATTTATCTATTAACAAAAGCTTTTTCACTCACTTCAAGCTTCTTCTGACATGTATTTGCAGTCACTTGCTCCTGTTAATTTCCCCTTAATGCGTAATACTTCTGCTCTTAGGAGGCAGATGGCTCACGACCTCCTTATCGGTGAGCTTCGCGTCCTGAAATCTGCATCCGAATGGTTGAAGACTTATTGTGCGGTCCTGAAATCAACAACCCACCGTCGGAGTCAGCGATGAAAACAGTCAAAAGGCAAGATTCCGTTGGGTAACGTGCCGCTAGCTAACGATATGTTAGGGAGCATCGCTGCTAGAGAGCACGGCGCAAGTCAGCAGTGTCACCGGGAATAGCATTAGTAGGGAGTCCTATGTCAAGGTATACTGCTGACGAAAGTTGTACTTGCATGATAGATTAATGACCAAAAACAAGCATATGCAAAGATTAATGATGGCAGCCGATCAAATATCCATAATTTTTTAAATATTTGAATTCAAATTTACTTAATTTATCTGAAAATCGAATCTGTTTGTTATTTGTTTAGTATCTAAATCCATATCCATATCCAATTCAATTTTTTTATTTTTATTTTTAGAGCATCGTACTATCATAGTCCGAATAAGTGCATAAGAGGGATACCTTAAGGGGATAGATAGCTCGAATAAGTGCATAAGAGGGATACGTAAAGGGGATAGATAGCTCGAATAAGTGCATAAGAGGGATACGTAAAGGGGATAGATTAGAAAGTGTGAGATCAAATAGCATTACTGCTAAATTTGCACAAAATTTTTTTTTCAATAAGTATATCTAATAACTTCAAATAAAAGACCAAAACTCGACCCCGATATGATACATTTAATAAACACGATATTACAAGTTCAAACTAGATTAACATGATGCATTTAACACATTATATTCGTATTTAAAATCTATTATACTTTAGAATTTGTGTTTGTGTTTATGTTTACATGATTAAGGTAAAAAATACAAAATATAACACAAATTTACCAATAAAATTTTGGACACATGAACAAATATGAGAGACAAAATTGCAGGATCAAATAGTACTACTCTTTCTCTTTTTCTTTCTAACTTCTTTTCCTTATCAAACATCAAATAAATCTTGTAACATTTTACATGATATGATTACACGACATGAATGATAAAAGAAAAATAATTAAAATATGACAAGACATGAAAAGATAACATGACAAATACTTTAAAATCTATATAATACGAATTATTAATATATCAAAATAGCCAATACTACAATGAGAACTTTTTTAACGAGAATCATGAGAACCAAATCATTTTTGACCATTGGATGAAAGAAATCCACTTTAAACCGTTGATGTTTATACTTTCATTAAAAGCCATTAACTTGTTACCTGTTGTAGCCGGTCGATGAAAGAAAACTAAAACCTTTGCTGCATTTATACTTTTTTTTGTTAGAAAAGATGGAAAAAAAAATATGCGCAAACTAATTGTTTTCGTTTTAAAGCATATGTAAGAGGTTTGGAGAGAATAAGCAGAAATTTTTTTTAAACTAGAAGGAAATAATTGGTAAATGGGGAGGAAAATAAAAAAAGTTTGAATGAAGAGAAGCTTGGTGTGTGCAGAAGAAGTATATGTAAAAGTAGAGCTTTGCATTTTTATGAAAAGAGAAAAGGCAAAGGAAAAGAAAGAAGGAAAAACATCCATCCAAATCCAAATCTGTTTATTTTCTTGAGATATCGAAGAAAAGGAAAACACAGGTTGCCATTGTTGTGAAATGGTTTAGGTATGGATTTGAATTGATTAAATGTAGATGAAAGTTTATTTAAAATATTAATTTCGAAATGTGCTTCTGGTGTTTATCTTCTAAATTGGTGGAGTCTAATATTAAAAAAATTAATGATAAATTAGAAGTACTTGGGAATGCATTTAATGATATGGTTGGGCATAAGATGGTTGATAAGTTTTCTTTGCAAAATTCTAGTTCGAATGAGTTGTTAGAGAAGAAGTTAGTAAAGGCTAACGATATAGGTAGTGAAGAAGAGAAAGAATGTAGCTTGGATGAATTATTTGACTATAGCAGATTTATAATGCCAATGAAGCAAATTGGCAAAACTTTTCGTGAAACTCGTTTTGAAGATGAGTGCAAAGAAGCTATCATAGACATGAGAAATAAATACAGGAAAATCAAAGAATATTATAGTTCTGTTAGATAGTGGGTCTCAATTGGCCGAAAAAGTGAAAACTCAGCTGCTATGCATGCAAAATTAGCCCAGCTACTCCTTTGTAAAAAAGGAATAAACAATAAAGGAAGTTATATTTTTTAAAATTTATTTGGGGTTTACATATAGCGTTAATTGCATATTAAGTCATTATGGTTTAGGCTATATTTTTTAATTGTAATGATAGTTTAACCTATTATGTGATTAGTTTACAGTCGAAGAAACGAATTAAAACGAAAGTGAAAATTGAGAAAAAGCA
>JBBYHO010000012.1:4922038-4933438 GCA_038382025.1 Adansonia gregorii
TGGTATGACCGATATCAAACTAAAACCATACTAAAAGTTATTGATATCAGTTTAATTAAAAATTGATATATACTAATCGATATAATCGATACTAATACGATACCGACAACCATGAATGCTATACCTATGAGGGAAATTTCCCCACAAAATAAGGCCTAAGACAAAGACTAGCTATAAATGAACATATATATATATATATAGTTTGATTTGCCATGAGTACTAATTTGCAATGAATTTCCTTTATTGCTTGTGTCCAACAGGGTTAGATTGGGTTGGGCTTTAGCCTAGCCTATGATTGTTAATACACGTTTTTTGTATGAAACCAAAACACGCTCCAATCTTAGCCGAATAAGGTTGACCAAAATTTGATTATAGATTTGATAATTTATATATTTGATATATTTTATCATATAATAATTATATTTTATATATTTTATATTTATATAAGTTTTGATATATTAATAATTTGTATAATATAAATTTTAAAAATATATTAATATCATATCATATTTTAATTATTTTATAACATATTGTCTCTAAGATTACTGTAATTAATTGATAGAAATCGATTAAATCAACTGAAAATGATACTTTTTTATTCATTCAGTTCAATTTGATCAATTTCAGTAAAAGTTGATTCTGTAATTCGATTTAAATAAGTTTATTTCTTTCGGTTTGTAATTTTTTATTTCTTGACAAATAATTAAAATAATAAATAAATTATATGTTATTATTTATATTAATCATGATAGCCCAATTATTTTACAAAGCCCATTATCATACTACTCATCCTCAACCTTATTATCTTACACAAACTCATTACCACTGATCAAACTAAATTGATTAATTTAAATTTAAATTTTATAATTATTTACATAAAATTTGATCGATTTTTTATATTTAATTTATTAATTTAATATTAAAATTTTAAAATAAAATCGATCGAATGCTCACCTTCACAGTCAAAGCAGTCTCTCTCTAATTTTTAATTGAAGATGTATTATTCTATGAATAAGGCTGATGTTCCTAATAATTAAATATATCTTAATTGTATGTTTATTTTATGTGATAGAAGACTGTGACCCAAATTCAAGCAGCCTGCATTAAGTACTTTTGATTTGATGTATTTCTAACATAAGCATTATTTTTATGCTCTCCATTAATTTATTCAACACAAGCATCTAGTGGGGTCGGATTGGACCGACTAGTTTGTATAGACAAGATTTTGTATAATTGTTAAATGATTTTAAAGTTAAATAAATATCATATAATAAATAATTAAAAATATTTATTGGTTCAGTGTTATGGTTTTTATCAATTGAATTTATTTAAAATCAATTCAAATAATTTTCGATTCTTTAAATAATATCAAAAAAAATCGAATAAATAAACTTTTAATTCTCGATCGAACCGATTTAATGAACCATATTGATTCAACTTTTTATCTCATCTCATGTTATATATACAAATTCATTTTTCATTTGTAAAAAGTTTTAACAAAATAACCTAATTCAACCTTATGAATTAAAAATTTAAATATATTAATCATTGAATCAAATGTCCTATTAATATATATAAACAAATATAAATGACTCTTATTCTATAAAACATTAATGTCTTGATATTATTATTTGCATGTCTTGCTTATTCAAACTTATTGATCCAGACTAAAAGATTAGAATTAACGATTCATATATTTATGTCATATTTATATATTTTATTATATCATAATCGTGTTTAAAGTAATTTATATTTAATTTAATTTTGATACATTAATACTTTATATATTATTATTTTTAAAAACATATATTTATATTATTTTATATATTTTTTATTCGTATTATTATATTTAATATTATCAAATTTAATAAAATTTTTGCTAATAATGATGGATTCCATTTCTCTTTTAAAGTTTGTTTGTTGGAGCCCTTTTCGCATGTGAAATAATAATGTCTTTGCTTCTCCATCAACACAAGTTGGCCTTTATTGTATTTTAGCATCCAATGAATGAACCCATTATTGGGGCTTACCCCCACAATATTCTTTCCTTACAAGAATTCTTATAAGTAAAGTCCACCCATTGAATATGGTTACACCTCTAAATATTTATATTATTTTTATATTATAATTTTATTTAAAATATTAAATTTTAATATAAATTTTAATACGTAAATAATTTATATTATATAAATTTTAATATTTTTAGATATTCATAAAATATTTATAATTCGTTACTTTTTCAACTTAAAGAAAAAAGAAAATTTAGCCGGCTTGCAAACTATCACGAGAGCCAAGACTTACACCAAACAAGTACCACTAATCACTACTTACATGGACCAGACCGCAGCTTTATTATTATTATTTTTAAACTGCTTATTCAAATCTGATTCAATTACAATCTCAAGTTAGTTCTACAATCCGTTTTATTTCGTAAAAATTTATTTTATTTATGTTAATATTATTTTTATAATTAAATTTAAATAAAAATATATTATTTATAAATAATAATTTAGATCAAATTAATCTGAATTTATTTAAACTTTACTCAAAGCTCAACCCGTACAACTGAACAGATAATCCGACCCTTGAATATTAGCATTGTAATAGGATTTGTTTGACTGGAAAAAAATAACATAGAAAGAACAAGAATCAGGCTTCTTGTCTCAAAGGCAAGACTTCACCAGGAAGCAAGAAACAAGTTGGAAGATGGTTGTTCTAAAAGCCTTTGATCAATTTCAGGATACTGTAACTGAAGTACGATAAGCACGTTTTGCAGCAAAATACAATTTAATCAAAGCAGAGTTAAGAATTCATACATTTAAAGGGTAGGGCTTTCCAGAGAAAGCGATGCTATCGAAGAGTTAAAAACATGTGAATGGTTGTTCAAATCCATACAAATCGGGGTGATTTTTGGATGATCCTTGCTGGCTGAGCAATATCCCATGTGAGAACTGAAGCCAGTTTTATTCTTGCATGAAGGACAAAGGACTGCTGATTTGGTAACATGAACATCGAGCTTATGAACCGAAACTTGAGCCTTTCGCCACCCGAGAACTACTACCTTCTACTAAGTACTAACTGATTGAATCAACTAACTCACAGGACATACCAAATCGCCGCATTCGTTGCTCTTCTTTCTTATTCTTAACTAAAAAGCCTTCCTCGAAACAGTTGTTCAAATTCATTGCTCGTACCTTGCCAGCCATGGTCATGAAAGTAAGGTAGGGTGTGGCATACACCAACCGGAAGCTATAGTATCAGATGGCATAAATCCGATCAACTTCAACTTCGGAATTACTGAAGTCGGACTGACGCCAAGAGTTGGATCCACTCCTCCTTGAATTCTTTCCCCTCTTCCTTCTAGTCCTCTTGGATTTCACCACATAGTAAGTCATGGTTCCAAGAACCCCAGCCATTATCAGACCTCCTACAACGGTAACCAAAATTGCAGCCCACTTATGTTTACGGCCAACCACAATATACGAGGAGGCCATGAAAGCAACCGAAGTACAGACAGAAGCCAACCACATCAACTTGTTAATCACTTCCACAACCTGTCTCTCGGCTTTGGTTTCACCTCTAACCAACGTAATTTGAACAACGACGACAGCCAAAGAGGTGAAGAGAGCGATAGCATTGAAGATGAAGAAGATTTTGAAAGAACGAGAGCCTACCACCACAGCGACCCCGCTATCCTGATCCCCTCCAGGCACAGTAAATATAGCTGCGAAAGCAACAGTTGCAAATAGAACAGCCACCACGGTCACCGAATTGGTGGCATTGTTGATTCCTTCTCGATGGAGTTTTCGAAGTTCCTTTGAAATATTGTGAACATTTTTGTTGGTTCTTTTGGTTTGCTCAAGCTGTGTATGGACATCTTTCTTGATTTGCGTCACCGTCAGCCTCAACTCATCCCGCGGTTGATTCAGTTCGTTTGCCCTGAGAGCGCCATAGCGAGAAAGGCAGCTCTTTATTTCTGAGGACTCTTCAGAGAGGGGAAGCCCCTCAGCTATGTCTAGGGCTGTTTTATGGTCTCTGGTGAGTGCGTTGACATTTGTATCGGGAAGTGACAACAACTCATTTACGATCTGCAAAGAAATATGAAGATTCGATTATATGAACCGTTCAGTAAAATAGCAAGAAACAAAAAGGAAGTGAGAGAACAGTTGTACCTCGGCTCTCTTTTTCCTAGTCGCTACATGTAATGCCGTGTTCCCAAACTTGTCAGGAAGCATCACAATAGCAGCATCTGCCTCGAGAAGCAACTTCACCACCTCACAGCTCTGTCCTTTAACAGCCATGTGCAAGCCGGTCTGTCCTTTCTTGTCGGTTCTTCTTGCCAATTGTGGATCTTTGCTCAGCAAAGCTTTTACAACATCTACATGCCCCTGTCGAGCGGCTAGATGTAATGCATTTTTCCCATTCGATCTGGTACTCTCTAGCAAGCCACCATCCCTCGATAGCAGCTCGTTGACTACTGCCGTATGCCCTTTGGTAGCTGCAGAGACAAGGGGGTTCGCGTTGGACGGACCAAAAGTCTGGCATAGATTAGGGTCATGGTCTAGCAGCACCTGGACAATAGCTGAAAGGAAAGAACCCGGGTGAGTTTGAGTGTTCCCTCCTAGCATATACAAAAACACAACTGAAACCAGACCATCAATTCCACAACCAGCTTGTACAAAAGCAAACCAATAAGAAAGGCATTTGTTTATTCCAATATTACTCTGACTCTTCATTCTTCTTGAAGTACTCGTGCCCGATGCACATTCAGACATGGGTATGCAGATATGACCCTCCAAAAACCCACTAAATATATGGAAAAACTTAAAAAAAAAAATTGAATATACCTGTGTCATACAATACCTATATCCGACACTCACACCTGAGTCTGCATAACATAGATTTATTCACTATATATAGTTTATTCACTATTTATAGTCCATATCATATAAAAACGTATGATGAAGATTGTCCTCAGGGTTGAAACATGATGGTGTCTCATCATTCGGACTAATCAACTAATCACATAGCACATAGCTATAACTCATTCATAAAATTGGGACGACAATATTGTATTTGTTATCTTCAACATTCTAAAAAAAACTAGTCAGGCTTATATCTCCAACATAATCAAACTACAAGTTAATAATTAAAGAACTCGAACAACCAATCCAAATAAAAGAAAACTATAAGCAAAATTACAAAGCCAAAAGCTCAACATTATTACCATGGTGCCCTTGACTAGCGGCAATATGCAAGGGATCAAACCCGGTTTTATTCTTCTTAGTAAGAGTCTCTTTATTTGAGTATTTTAACAACTCCTTGACAACATCAAGATATCCTTTTTCCGCAGCAGTAAACAAGGCTGTCTCCCCCAACTCATTCACCTCATTCACCACGCTTGCCTGTATCTCTGAGACCTCCATATCAATATCTTCCCCACTTGCAGTCCTCATCATCTGCGAATCAATGTCAGCAAGAATCTGCTTTACAGCTGCCAGGTCACCACGCTGTGCTGCCAAGTGCAGCTCGGTGTCATTATGCCGTCCTGTTACCTGCTTCACGTATTTCTTTTTGCCAGCCTGATCGATGCGCTTGCCTGAATTTGATAGGACCAAAGCTGGCGCTGTTGCTGTAGACGACGGTGATGGTGTTACCGAGGTTTCCCCAGTACCGGAACTGGAACTGGTGAGGCTACTTGACATCCGATCAATCCGCTTGCAAGAATTTGATAGGATCAGAGCTGGGGCCATTGCTGTTGAGGATGGTGACGGCGTCGTTGAGTGTTCTGTGATACTGGAACTAGTGAGGCTACTAGCCATCCTATCAATCCGCTTGCCAGAATTCGGTAGGATCAGGGCAGGAGCTGTTGCAGTTGAGGATGGTGATGGTGTTGGTGACACTTTGACAACGGAACTCTGACTCAGCTGTGGAATCACTTGTCCTTTCTCCAGATCCATCTCTCTACCTAAACAATCAATCATTAATCAAAAAATAATTCTAAAAAATAATCAAAGTTTTTTCATAAATCCTTCATTGAAATGATATAACTAAGCTCCATCAACCAAAAATGTAACAAAAAGTAATTTTATTTTTCAGCTTCTATTGATGAACCAATCACAAAAAATGAAGCCACCTTCCGTTGTTTAACTTTAATTCTTAATTTCAAACTAAAACTACCTAAAAAAACCCAATCGAAATCCCATCTCTCTTTTCTAATCAATTAAGCTCCAATGGATCAAGATACGTACTTGATAGCTAAAACTGTATTTTCCTAAGTTTCATAATACTCAATATTCTTTCAGACGGTAAAATCAAGCTAAAATTCAATTAGAAAAAGAAAAAAAATCTTCGTTTTTCGGCAGAATTAAGCTGATTTCAGTCTTAAAAGAATCAGTTATGTGTTTTGACGAAAGAATTAACACCCAGAATCAAAAGTGAACTTGTAAGCTGAAGGAACAAATTTTACAACAAAAAATTGCGGAAAAAATTAAAGAGAAATGATGATGATTGCGATGATGGTGACGATGAAAATTTAAAGATGGGTCAAAGGAGAGTCAACAGTGTTACCTTATTGGATTGAAGAAGATGCCAGGGCTGTAGAAGAGAGAGAATCAAAGCTGAGAAGAACATATATATATATATATATATATATATAAAACAAAAAGAGAGAGAGAGAGAGAGAGTAGTGTTTTACAACTAGAAGTAAAGGTTAATAAGAAACCAGCAACCACAGTTTAAGCGTCGATTTACAATTTTTAAGATTTCCTAAACTTTAAGTAACGTATTTTATTATTTAAAATTATTATGATATTAATATTTATAATTAAATATAAATAAAATTATATTTAAATAATTAAATAATAATTTAGATAGGTCAAATTAGGAGAACTTATATTTAAGCTCAACTCACAAATAAATATGATTATATCGTACGAAAAATATTTAAAATAAGATACAAAATATAATATGATATTAAAAAATAACATGATCATAATATAAAATTTATAAATTTTTAAAATATATATAATGTAAATTATTAGTATAAAAATGTATAAAACATCATGCATATCAATGATAAAAAAATGATCAGACGTTTAAATTAATCAATCGAACTTATTCAATTGAAATCGAAAGGTAATTTAAGCTAGTGTTATATATGAAAGTATTTGATTTTTGAATTGATATAAAATTGATTTAATTAGTAAAAAAATTTATTTTTTATCTTTTTATTTTTGTAAAAAAATAATTTTATAAATAATAAAATTTAAATTAATAAGATTTTAAATTTACATTAAAAAGCACATCTCTAAATCAAAATACATAACTTTATTAATTATTTATTTAATATAAAATTATTTTTAATATTTTAATTATTTTAATTTAAATTAATTAATTCTATCAATCGAGTTGATTTAACTGATTGTAACCAAAAATCACACAATTTTTAACTTCTACTCTGTTTTTCTTTTTCTTTTTTTTTTCCTAATATTTATGCAAAATACATGAACTGTCCAACCTAGCAAAAAGGAAGACAGACGCCGGCTAAAGGAGGCGTTTGGGAATTTTCTTTTTTAATATAAAATAATTTCATGTCAGCAATCAGAAGTTAGTAAAATCCCACCGATTGTTAAGTTTGTGGAATCAAAATAGAGAGAATTATTTATTTATTTATTTATTTATTTATTTATTTTTGACAATAATTATTAAATAAAAATAAAAATAAAAAATAATTTTAAATAAAAAAATATAATTATTGAAATTATTAATAAAAGAATTGTAATTACCTATCTACATCTCTCTTTATTTGTTATGTCTCTTCTTTATTGTTTTCATTTAATTATAAATATTAAGTTTTAAATTATTATTTAAAAATAAAAATAATTCAAAATATTTTATATTAAATTTTAAATTGTTATATAAAAATAATAAAAATAAAAAATATATATTAATCTCAAATTAATATATAAAAATAATAATTAAATGAATATGCATGTCTTGACATACGTCTGAAGATATCAGAATGTACGATAAACTCTAACGAAATATACAACTAATTATAACTAAATATATAATTTATTACACTTAAATGTATAATTGCATTCTAAAGAATGTACACGATCTTAAAATGGATCCTATACTCTATTGTGCACCTGTGAAACATGTAAAAATGTTCTAAGAGCAATTGTGCTTATTTGTAGGACAACATGCGTGACAATCACGTGAGGCACAAACAAGTTATGCAATTACTGTACGTTACATAAGATATGTACATCGAGTACGTGATATGTGCATTATGAAATGCGCTTACACGGTGGATTTGTGTAGGAAGTATCAAGAGAAATCAATGCTTATGCATGCCTTAATGTACGTGTGAGGATATCGAAATGTACGACAGAATCTAGCAAAATGTACCGGTGAAGCATTGATTTCTCTTGATGGAATATATAAAAATATTTTTATTATATAAAATATTTTTACAGTGGTATTTAATATTTTTATTTTTATTATTTTTAAATAATTTAGTAAAAATATTTTTATTTTTATTATATAATATATATTAATGCAATATATATTAAGTAATTTATAAATAATATATATTATTTTTAATTTTTTGAAAAATAATTTGATTTAATATTAATATTAATATTTTTTATTATTTTTTAAATAGTATTTGAATATATATATAATTTATATATAATATATAATATATTATGTATGTAATATATAACATATATTATCATATATTATATGTAATATATAATCTATGTAATATTTATAAAATATATATTTTATTTAATATATAAGTATATAATAATTTATATTATTATAAATATATTTAATGTATAAATATGTAAATTTTATATTATATATAATATAAAAATGGGGAAGTTGATTCTTTTACAAGGGAACCGACTCCTCACATATCAATATGTGGTAATTTAAGATTTAATATAAAATATTTTTACTTTATATAATATATATAATTTTTAATATATAAAATATTTAATTTTTATTATTTTGTAAATATCAATTCGAGATTTAATATCATTTTTAATAGTGATTCAAGATTTAATATAATATATTTTTAGATTAAATTATTTTTAAATAATAATTTAGGATTTAATATGAAATATATTTTTATTTTTTTTATTTTTATTATTTGTAAATGATAATTTGAGATTTAACATAAAATATGTTTTTATTTTTTATTATTTTTAAATAATAATTCAAGTTTTAATAAAAATATTTTTTTAATATTTTTTATTTTTAAATAATATTTTTAATTTATATTATTGATATATATAATTTATATATTTGCATATAATTTATATATATATGGGGGAGAAGCCGTAGAGAAGAGAGAGTGGACAAAAAGAAAGGTAGATAGGTAATTACAATTTTTTTATTAATAATTTTAATAATATTATTTTTTAAAATTATTTTTTTACTTTCACCTTGATTTAATAATTATTTGTTGATTTCGATTTTTTAGTGTTCTTTTATTTTATTTGTTTAGAAATCTTTTATTTTATTAATTTTTAATATAGGATTTTGTCTTGTGAAAGGGCTTTAGTTATTTGAAAGGTTAATTAAAATAATATTTAGGGTTTAATTTAAAGGGTAAATAGTTATGAGAATCTTGAATTTTTTTTTAATTTTAATAATTGACCTTAATTTCATAAAATTTGGAATGTAAAAAATAAAAAATAAAAATTAACCATCGCAGTTAAAACTTTATTGTATATGAGAGAATTTATTTTATAAACAGAGGATAATTTTAATAGGTTAAGATTCTTTAAATTTAGGTCATTGATTGACTACTTATTTCAACTATATTAGATCATTGAATGATTGATGCAATGATTAAAACTCGAAGTAATCTCATTAGATTTTTTTTTTTTAATTTAGATATTATATTACACTTTTATCATAATTCAATAGTTGTTTCTTGGGAGTTAAAAAAAAAATTAGAAATGAATATATATGTTTGAAAAAAAAAATACTCTAAAAGAAATAGATGCCCTATTCTAACCCCCTCGCCCCGCCCAAAAAAAAAGTTCAAATGCTACTTCAAAGGGTATAAAAGGAAAAGCATAATTATTTTGCCTATTTAGTACTAATTGGAAAGGCAATGAGATAGTAAATGGATTAATAAAATTATATTTAGATTAATTTATTGTCATATTCCAACACCAAAAATTCCCATGTCTTTGCCTAATTTGGTTTTCCTTTTGTCTCTCTTTTCTTTGTTTTTTGGGATTCTCAGTATCATGACTGGGTAAAGATGAGACAAAATGGAAGTAACATAACACTATTGAGATGAAGATTGATTCATGCATCTAATATAAGAATTTTTCTTTTTTTTTTTTTTTACCATACAGAAAACGCTTCATTTCGAGAAAAAAATGGGGTGCAAATTAGATTTTTTTCATGAATACAGTTACTTACCCAATTCATGCGGATTAAGCTTTAAATAAGATTTTGAGAATTCGGATCTATTCGACTCGAATTACATTTAATTATAAAAATAATATTTTTATTTAAATTTAATTATAAAATATATAAATAATAATATAAAATAATATTTCAATAACATAATAAATAGTGAAATAAGTTTTTGGGCTAATTTGACTTAGGTCTAGGTAAAAAAACTTTCAAAGTTTTATGGCAAATGTTAGCTTGGCCCATAGATAAGTCTATTATATATGCTGAGATCAAACTCTAAATTTATTTAATATTATATTTTAAAAATAATTACGAGAATCAACTGAACTAAACTTAAGATACTAGCATAAGGAAAATGATTTGAGGTATGGAAATGAATCTTTTAACCCAAAACAAGGACTGAATATAGTTTGTGGGCCATTAAAGGTTAAGCCCAACTCCAATAAATCCCAATGTCACTTCTTTGGGCTATGCTTTTTTTTTTTCTCTCTAAATCGTTCCTTTGGGCATAAACTTTAGTAAGAGGTTAACATGTACATGTGCCCATTGCTTAAACCCTTTCCTTTGGTCGATTTTTGTTTTTATAAATTAATTAAATTAAATTTCAATAATAAAATAAATTATTTGTTTAAGATTCAAATCATTGAATTCAAAATTTTTTTTATTATTTAAAATATATAAAAAATTATAATTTAATTTAAATAATTTTTATTTATTGAATAATAATTTAAATTGAATTAGATAAATATAAATTTAAAATATTATTTTGAAGTCAACTAATTTAAACTAAAACTGTCCATTTGACAAATTTAAATTCATTTAGTGTTTCCTTTTTGAGATGCAATGTGGGTTTCTTCGCATCTTTCCATCTCCCTCTCCTAGTCCTACCAAGCCACACACTTCTCCATCACATTTCCTTCTGTTTTTAGCAAGTTTATCTAATACAATATG
>JBBYHO010000012.1:4933538-4950477 GCA_038382025.1 Adansonia gregorii
GACATTTCAAATTTTTGGCACGTTGGAGCATTGTATCGATACATTAAAACCATGTATCGATACATTCAAGTAAAATTGTGAATTTTCTCATATCCTTTCTCCTCGGATACCTCAGACTACGTCTCTTGATGCCACATCTTTGTATTTATCTTTGATATGATCCCTAGGCCTTCTTGACATCCTTAAAATACTTTTTCGTCGGGCGACGATCATCGTCCCCTCTTACGTCGATGCTCCAGATTGCTAAAAATTAGCCCGAACAAAATAAGGTCTCTACAATGATGAATTATCATTGACAAGTTGCTATATCACATAATCAATATGTGAGAAGAAAAAGTGTAGGGATTACCTATTTGATTTTGTTGGTACATCTAATTAGCCACCAAGAACTAGACAAGGAAAAGTAAATTTTGACAAAGTTTTGGTTTTCTCAAAAATGGAAAAAAAATATCTCTAAACCAAAGAGAAACAACTATTGGTTATCTAGATAATTATATATATATATATATTAGGATCAAGTCGAGGAAGGATCATACATAAGGAATTTGAATTTGTATAGATGAGAATGTGCATAGACTTGGCAATTCAAGTGTTTATGTGATTTTTGTTGAAATTAATTTTATAAAGCACGTTTAATAGGCACTTATGAAGCAAAATTTAATGTTGAATCTATGCACATTTATGGTTAAATAATTTATTGGATTTTATACTCTAAAATGATTAATCTAACATGGATTATTAGCAAGTTTAAAACCAATTATTAGTTAATAATAAATTGATCTCAAAGGACCTTTGTACAATAAAATGACAAACTCAAAAAGTTTAATATATGTGATATTTTTCAAGATTGTCTAGTAATTTAAGTGATGAGCTCATATACTTGGGTTTGGTTACTCGAAGAATTTTTGTTGTTTAGTTCATGTCTGATCATTTTCCGTTGCCAAATGTCTTAGTACATGAATTGATACATTAATTATGGTGTGATAAGCACGAATGTTATTACATAAATTCATGAATTTGAATACTCATGAACTATGAATATACATGAATGGTACTATGTATATTCATGAATTATATACATTCATGAATCTACACATGCATCACAATTAATAGATATTAATGTATTATGTAATTTTTTGTATCTTAGGTAAAAAATATTTAGGTTTGTTAAGTCTTATAAATAGGTGATTTTAGGGGTTGCAACAATCATCCAATTTATTTAGAAAATTTTAAGCTCATTTCTTTATTTAGTTGTTTTGGTTTTCTAAGGCATTTGTTTTATTATGCTTCTATTCTAAAGCTTAGGAAGAAGATTATGCAAAATTTCATAGTTCATGTACCTTGAAACTAATGCAACTCATCAAGGTGGCGGTATTGAAATCTTCTAAGGGAATGGAATTGCATCCATGTACACCAAAGGATTGGCATTTTAGTGTTAAGGACAAATGGTTCAGTCCTGGGCAACAACAATAAGTTCTTTATTTTTTGTATTTGTTTTCTATAATAAATTTTTCAACAAGGTTTCATAAATATACAAAATATTTCTAATAAATTTTGTGTATTTTGTATTTGTCATAATCATATTTAAGATATTTTATATTTATATCAAATTTTGATAAGTTTATAAATCTTATTATATAAATTTTGAGATATGTATGTCATATATTCTAATTATTCTATATATGTAATATTCATGTAATTATATTTAAAATTATCAAATTTAAATATGCGGTTGGCACGTAATATTTTCAACTAGCATAGAATATTGTCAATCAACAATATGCTTTAATCCCAAAGGTGAACCTGGGTTTCTTAGGTTAGGAAAAGAGTATAAAGGTTGTGGAGATAAAATGTTTTGCTCTTAAAAGGGCAAAATTCATTTTTTACATAATTTTTGCTTATTCTTCAATTTAAAAATGATTTTTTGAAATCATGATTCAAGTTGCTAAATTTGATGCTCACAAATATTTTTATTATTTCTTTTATATAAATTCATTCGTTTTTTAAATACGTCATAAAAAAGTAGATGATATCTAGTGATGGCAATGAATTGGATATCTTTAATTTTTGTAATATTTGAATTCGAATATGCAAAACTACTTTAAAATCTAAATCCACTTATTATTTGCATTAAATCCACATATTATTATCCTACTCTGAATCCAAATTAAATAAAATTATTCATCAAATATCCGAATCTACAAAAGAAAAAAAACTAATTCAATAGAGTAAGGCTCGATTCTTACATAAAGCATAAATTTTTAACATTTTATAAAAGCGAATTTAGATGTCCAAATCTGTTACTCTCATGTGTAATGCGAATTTGGATAATGCATATATGAGGGTTTATATCCACATTTGTGGGTATATGCCTTTGAACCAATCAGATTATGACATAAAATACATTTTCCAATAACTATATATAAGTTATTAATTTAAAATAACATAGGCTTTTTTATGTTAGTGGCGTGATTGACACTCATGCAAACACTAATTAGATGAAGCACTTGAAACACAATGGCCTTGTAAACTTAGTACACCAGTTATAATGATGAGATCCTTATGCATTAAAGCTATGTTTCTAAAAATATTCCTAGTCATCGTATGGTCAAGACAGGGCATTGACAGTACACGAAGACTAATATATGCTAGGTCTCTATTCATGGGATTCATGTAGTCTTTTGATCTCATAGATATTGAAGTATACGAGACGCTTGAGAATGACATATAGATGGATGTTTTGTGGAAAAAAGTTCACTAAACATGGCCCAAATGAGAATTCCATTTATTATAAGTTATTCAAGCTTATATGGAAAATGTTCTTGTATGCCAGCCATGATAATAGGTCATTTCGTATACGGAGTGTTATGCTTTGATTCCATCATGAACAAGTCCATAATAGATTATGCTTATGATAAGTTGGTTTTAGGGATAGCATGGATCATATGGTAGATAAATGAGTGATCTAGAGAAGATTCACCACTTTGAATGACATTGGAGGAATATCTTGAGTGCTTTTAACAATGGTTAACTAGATTAAAGTCTCTAGCCAGAGCATATATTTGGATATAAGGAATAGTTCCTCATAGATCCATGAACATTAACCATAAGTTATAAGAACTAATATGGATAGGTTAGGGTAGAAACTGCACCATGCTCATCCTCAATCTAGGCTATATGGTGAAAGGACCGTACTATATTCTAGGCTAGTGACTAAAAGGTTTCTATAATAACATCACATTGACTCTTTAATATTTGGTAGTCATGATAGGTTGCTAGATCCCACTCTTGATCTATGAACATGATTAATAAGATTATTTGTGTTCATTCCCAACATGTTGGAACCTAATGGGTTACACACAACAAGATAGAATTGTTGGATTAAATCCATTATTTAATTAAGTATGACTTAATTAAATACAATGTGATTTGAATGAAGGACTTAATTGAAAGGTTTGATTATTAAGGCAAAATTAGATTTATGAAATCTAGATTTTGTTGTCTAGTGAAGACATTAATAATAGGATTGTCTTACTAAAATAATGTCTAATTGAGACATAAAGTGTAAAGGTAGATAAACACTAATTCTAGTTGAAATAGGATTTCACCTAGATTCAATAGTTGATTAAGAATCAAATATCCTATCTTAACAATTTATTTTTCATCCCTCTTAATATTATTGTTATATTAATTATTTGATAATTAATATTAAATAATATTAAAATTAAGTTAAAAATAATTTTAACTAAATTAAATATTTTACAATTATAAAATCTATAAAGATGTGTATATACCAGCTAAATTGAGTTTTTTATTTATTTATTGAATTTTATAACTATTTGATAATTATATTTTTTTGAAATAAATATTATATACTCATTTAGAATAAATAAAATTGAATTAGTTGAATTAAATTCAAGAAAAACAAATCTAACCAAAAATACCTTAAATTGCAAGCTTATTGACCATTTTTCTTGGCCCAATTTTGGTGGATATTTCAGCCCAAATGGTGAGGAATAGTTAGATTTCATTGGAAACGAGTTTTCTTCAGCATCCGCTACAGATAATAATTATGATATTTGAATTTAAATATTATTTGAATTCACAATATTAAAATCTATAATGATATAATATATATTATATATATATAAGCACATAAAAGTAAATGATAAACTCATTATCCCATTTTTTGGGCCAACCTAATATTGGTTCATGTCCAAACAAAACGAGCTATTTGGCTGCAAGACCCAGAATAGGATAGATGAACCCAAACGACTCCGCATTGGATCCAATCTATGGTGTTTGCCAAAACCCTCCTTCCAAGTCTCTGATTACTCTCTAGTCTTTGGTACTATATAAACCCTAAACCCTGTTTCCTTCATTTCAGTATATCTGTAATAACCTCCGACTCCGCCCGTTCTCTCTTCATCGCTGGGGTTTTTAGGTATTTGAATCTGCGTTCTCCCATTTTTTTTTTTCGAAGAAAAGTTTAAATCATATTTTGCTTTGCTTGTCTGCTTAGAAATTCTAGGCGAAGGGGTCTAAATCAGCCTTTTGGGTGCTAGTTAAGGTTTGACCCCCCTCCCTTGCATTTCTTTTTCTTATATCTCTATGGTCAAGGCAGTGCAATCTGCCACTGTCAAAACCAGCAGTGTTACTGTGTTATACCTTTTTTTTCCTCGAAAGCTAGGTTGTATAGAGCTGTCAGATTTAGGGGCTTTCCTTTATTTATTTATTTATTTATTTATTTTACTTTTAGTTTTGCGTTTGATTTGACCTGAAAAATGAGCAAGGTTTTGTTGGATTTTGCTATGTTCTTTGTATGCTTTTCCCCTGCAAAATTGAGGGAAACCCTTTTTGCATTGTACTCAAAACATGAACATTGTGGAATAGTGATGTTTATGTGTTTGACTCCATGCAGCTGTAATGTATGGATAAGTTGTTTAAGTATTATACTAAGTTGCTCGTATATATTGTTTAGCAACAAATCATATGAATCAACGTGTTTTGGCTGTGTCATGTTCTCTATGGAGGCCATAAATGTATTTTCATGATAAAGAAATGGTTTGGGTTCTTTCACTTATTTATGGACTGTATGGCTTGTAAAGCCTAATCATGTGGGGGCAAAAAAGAAATTTTAGTGCCTTGTGTCTGATTGACAGAGTTGTTCGCCTTCAGCTTTATTTCAGATTGCCTTTGTGTAAACATGTATGCGTTTGCCTTCTTGCTTTTTTCTGATTTATAGTTTGCTTAACATCTCACATCTAGTCTAATGTTGACCATGAGCCATAAGCTGCTCACTACTTTTTATCATGTAGGTTCAGTGCTTCTTAGGGGTTGCTAATTGGTAAGTCTTTTATTACTTCATCCCCATTTCACGCTCTCATCTTGTACATATAAATCCGCTGTTCCATATATATTTGATGCTTGGTTTTCGTTTACCTGTGGTTCTTCTGCAATGTGACATTAAAAAAAAAAAAAAAACTTCAGCCTCAAGTAAAATGAATCTCAACAACATGAAAGTTCCTAAGGTGCCGGGAGGTGGAGCCCTTCCTGCTTTGCTTAAGATTGGAGTCATTGGTGGGCTTGGCCTCTATGGAGTTGCCAACAGTCTCTACAACGTTGAGGGAGGGCATCGAGCAATTGTTTTCAATCGTATATGGGGCATCAAAGAAAAGGTTGTCATTTTTCCATAATGTTCTTCTATAAGTTGACATGTTTTCTTTCTCAGATGACTAGATTTTTTTGTCCTCCTGCTATTAACATTCTAGTTTGCTATTGTTTTGGCTTAACTTTTTGTCTTGAAGTACGTCATGTACATTAATGATTTTGTGCAGGTTTATTCTGAGGGGACACACCTCATGGTTCCATGGTTTGAGAGGCCTATCATCTATGATGTTCGTGCAAGACCTCATCTGGTTGAGAGCACTTCTGGTAGTCGTGATCTCCAGATGGTAAATGCCAATTTTCAACTTTCACATAGAAAATTCTTTTCCTATCATTACCTTGTTTTTAGTTTTCTAAAATGATGTTTACTGGGGCAAAGGGAGTTAAAATCTTGGCCTATTTTATTTATGTGTTTTATAAAAAATTCATGCTCTAGTGATGTTAACATGAAAGTACATTTTGGTAAAAGTTCTGTGAGCATGACTGAAAGGGGTGAAGCCAGGGGGTCTGAATGGGATCTTCAGCCCCATGCTTTTGAATTCTTTGATAATAAGGTACAGTTTATCAACTAAAAAAACGATAAATTTGAATTAGAACCCCTGAAACATTTTGTATGGTCCTCTGACCAAAATTTTGTATCAAGTAGTATGGTCAATTCTACAATTTGCAACCTTTTAGTCTTAAACTTCATTACTAATTTGATTATCTTTTATTTATTTTTATTTGAGCACACTGTTAAGTCCTTTAATTATGATTTTATCCTTCCCAATCAATCAAGAAATATGATAATACAAATTTCTACAACAAAATGTTCAAAGGAAACATTAATTAAAGAGTTTTTATTTGCCATATTTTCTCACAAGATTAGTTTTAAACATTACTTTCTTTTTCCTTCTATTTTCATACCTCCTATCAAGCTTTTAATTGTTTAAAAGTTCTGTAATGGCTGTTCTATTTTAATTCAAGTAATTATTTGCTTGATGGTATTTTTCTATTCAATCTTTTATATTGTCATACGGATAATATAACATATGAAATTTACACATCTTTTTTTCACTTGTCAAGGGAAAGGTATACATTTTATTCAATCATATAACTAGTTGATTTAAATTTAGCATACTATTTTTTTGGGTTAAAAAAAGTTCCTTTTACTATGTTTTTTCTTATCTATCCCTCCCACACCCCACTGCCAAAGTCTGAATCCTGGCTTCACCCATGATGATTGAATATGGGGAGCTCCAGAATCTAGGATGCAGGAGGCATTTTTCTGTTATTTCCCCTCTTGTTGATGCTATGAAATAGATGCTTTCATAGTTATATTTGCTGGAAACTTAAAATAAAAAAACATTGCAGGAAATAATGCCATCATTAGAAACTAAACCCACTTCTGAACTATCCTCTGAAGGTGAAGATTGGACTTCGAGTTCTTACTCGCCCTAAGGCAAATCAGTTGACTGAAATTTATCGAACTCTTGGTGAGAACTTTAATGAGAGAGTCCTGCCTTCAATCATTCATGAAACTTTAAAAGCTGTGGTTGCTCAGTACAACGCCAGCCAACTCATTACTCAGAGAGAGGTTGGTATCCTGCATGTACTTACTTGTAGTGTTATTTGCTTCCTAATAGCGACATAAAATGGTTTGGATTTATTGTGTGAAGTTGAACTGTTGTTCTTTTAGAATGTTAGTAAGGAAATTCGGAAGATTTTGACTGAAAGGGCAGCTTACTTCAACATTGAACTGGATGATGTGTCCATTACAAGCCTGACTTTTGGGAAGGAATTCACAGCTGCAATTGAGGCCAAACAGGTGGCTGCACAAGAAGCTGAGAGAGCTAAATTTATTGTGGAAAAAGCTGAACAGGACAAGAAAAGTGCTGTTATCCGAGCACAGGTGAGATGCAAAATGATCCATCCTTACTCTTCCTTGGAAATTATAGATTGTAAATGAAAATAAAGAGGTACATAAAGGACCAAAGAAGAGGCCAAGAGGATAAAATGGCTGAGTTTTTTATGGAAGTTAGATGATAAAATGCACCTCAATGGTAGTATTAAGTATATATCTGGTAAAAAGGATGTACATCCTTTCTTATAAAGCGTGCCCAAATTTTCTGAAACATATTTGGATATT
Organism: Adansonia gregorii; assembly: GCA_038382025.1. NCBI lineage: Eukaryota > Viridiplantae > Streptophyta > Magnoliopsida > Malvales > Malvaceae > Adansonia > Adansonia gregorii. The sequence continues at coordinate 4,941,334 of JBBYHO010000012.1, forward strand.
AGTTTCTGCTTTGCTCTTAAGATTGTGAGATTTAGGTTTAGGCTTGTATTAAGTTGATCAGTTCACCCTTGTAAAGTATTTTTGTTTTCTGGTTGGCAGGGTGAAGCCAAGAGTGCCCAACTCATTGGTCAAGCTATTGCAAGCAATCCAGCATTCATCACATTGAGGAAAATTGAAGCTTCTAGAGAAATTGCACAGACCATTTCAAATTCAGCCAACAAAGTCTTCTTGAATTCGAAGGATCTACTGCTGAACCTTCAGGAGATGAATCTGGAAACCCACTCAAAGTAATCGGCGTGTTAAGTTGAACACCTAGTGACTGCCCTTCGTTAGTTGTTGCCAATTTGTTTAATGGTGAGGACGTTTAATAATATACAGTGGGAAAAAACCTAATTGCTTGTCTTCTCATGAATTTTTGAAAGGAGTTTTATTCTGTTTAAGGATTAGTGTTGAAACGTCAAATCTATACGATTTATCTGTTTTCCCCATTAAGTGGTCCTTAATGTCTTTCGTTTTCAGTACTCGCTGAGGTGGTAGGACATGGATCTGGCAACATTATTAGATACTGCACTATTATACAATATACAAATAGAAAACAATAATTATAATGACTAATCATGATAAATAATGTAGAGATGACACATTTTAAAATTTATATATTATGAATTATTAATTAATTATAATTTTATGTTAATATAAAATTTTTACGATGATAATGATAAAATATAAAAATATAAATTGTAGGCATTTCAAAACTGAAAGCCTTTTGTTTTCTCTTCGAGGTTATATCGTGGTATCATCTGGTCTCAACGTTTAACGAGTATATATGTTTGGGGTCAAGGTAAAAATTTTGTAATATCAGGGATTGGTGGGATTATTTAGGTTTGAACTCGAGCTTACCTGTTTTTTAACATCTCTTATGACTTTGATCAAAAAGTTGGCAAGGTGAGTTTGTATTAAAATGATAATCTGCTGCTGCGTTGGGTTTGCTTGGCAGCGTCAAAGAGTTTTATCAGGTTCGAGGAGGTGAAAAACTGTACCACCTGCTTGGTTGTCATTCCTGTACAAGTAAAACATTGTTTGTGGTTGGTAACATTTTAACTAGTTAAAATCAGTTAATTTACTTCAACGACAGTTACCATCATTGGACATATATGCACCATTGTTGGCAAAATCAATTGATATCAGTTAGCAATCGATGAACTTGAAGTAAAGAATTGAGTATGGGAAAATAGTATCTTACACTTGACATTTTTATATAAACAATTGTAGATGTATCTCTTGTAAAGATAATCTCATTTTTACAACAATAATATTATTTAATAAGATGAATATATCGAAAAGCTAGAAAATTTGTCAGTTGCTAACTAATATAAGAAGCATTTGCAATAAATATCAAATAAGATAAATATATCAAAGAGCAAAAGAAAATTTATCAATTGCAAACTGATATTGGTTGGACTTTGCTAACTCTTGGATTAAAGAGTACAATAACGTTTCTTAGAGGGTGGCTTAGCAAGGGAGCATTTTCGAGCAATGGGATAGATTAAAATCTTTACCAAACGAGAGTACTTCTAATTTTATTTACTTAAATAAGGTAGTTTAAGTTGGTCAATGCCAAATCATTGTCTACCTGGCAAAACATCCCATGTGGCAGTTGAGATTTATTTCTCAGTTCTTTCAAACAATAATGTGATCGGGGATAGAAACTCCACAATTCCAATCTCAGTGCCGGTGTCAAGTTGTCAATAGCAATGGTTGGTTCATCTCCATCAAACACTCAATAGCCAACCACAAATCACACTCAATGTAAAATAAGTCGAGCAAGAACTACGATTCAAAATGATTTATTATAATCCAAATGTTAAATATGAAATGTAGTCGGTAGTCGCAAAACCTCTAAAACAAAGATTCTCGTAATACTGCTTGAAATATATACATGTATAAAAACATTTCAAGTTGTTGGGGCAAGTCAACAATTCTACATAAATTAGCTTAGAATATTGACTATATAAAGCAAAGGCTACCCTTCTCTTATTAAGGCGTCTTTTCTCAAAGGACAAACTGTGATGACTTTTTGTGCACTGCTCCAAAGCAGACAATACCTCATAGCGGGCGCAGCTCGACAATCGTTGCATCAACGATGGTGCCGTCTATGAGAACCGATAAGCCATAAGCTCATAATCGAATTTCATTTAGGCATATAAACAAGTAACTCTAAGTTACTTGACCTGCACAATGGTATCTTGCCTACTCAATTTACGACTTACATAGTGGTAATTTGCCCGCTCGATCTACGATTTGCATAGTGGTAACTGGCCCACTTGACCTACATGAAACTTGGCATATAAAGATGCTCATTCGACCTATACAAATCTTGGCATATAAAGAGGTAACACTAAATTACCATGTAAACATGTATACTTAACCTACATAGTCTAGACCCTTGCCTGGGGGGCTAATGTTGGGGCAGGACAACAATTCCATATCAATTAGCCAATGATATGTACTGTAGCTTATAAAACAAAGCAACCCTTCCTCTATTGAGGTGCCTTTTCTCAAAGGATAAAATTGTGAGAGTAGTCTATGCATTGCTTCAAAGTGGATAATACCTCATAGTGGGTGCAGTTCGACAATCCTTGCTTTAACAGAAGTAATCAGAGTTTTGAAGGACAAAGAAAAATAAAGAGATTTCTTAAGTGAAAGAAAAAAGTATTGCGAATGGTTGCTATTTTGTTATCTTGAAACCATGTTTGTTTGGTTTGCGAATCAAAAAGTTTTGTGAGAAGCTTTGGGATAAATGATTAACAAATGCTTATTTCTCTTTCAACTTCGAAGAAGATTGGCATATCCATTTTAATGTTTTTGATTTATTATTTATGCATAGTTTTAGGGATCATATACTATTGATTTTTTTTAGATTTGAATTCTTAATTTGTTTTCATTTTGTGTTGGTTATAATTACACAGGTTTTTGATGAAATTTTTAATTATTTAGTCTAATTTTATATTTCTTTTCCTATAAATATCGTTGGAATGATGGATTTATCTTGCCGCCACCACCATGCTACGATGATTTGTGATGAAAATTGCCCTTTCTTGCTCCTTGAGAAGTTTCAACCACAATGTTTTTGCCTATGGTCCTTTGCTTTTCTTTGGTTTTTTGATGATCTGAATAGTTTGTTAATTGTTTGTTGAAATAAGCATGACGTGATGAAGCATGATTTTGGCTTTAGCATTAATTAGGCTACGTTACTCACATTGCCATGATTTATTGTGTGCTATGTTATTTGGATGGTATTTAAATGAGTTTACTATGTGTTTGATAATATGCCTGCTTATTTGATGAAAACTAGTTTTCTGAAACCCTCCCAAGATTAGGCCATATTTGGTTTATCTAATGAGCCAACTTTGGCCTATTCTTTTCATCATCATTTCATACCGTAAAACTTGATATATATTAAGCTTAATTATGCTTAGATGAGGGCTGATTAGGGCCATAATAAGATGGTTTTAAAATTGTTTACATATGAGTTCTGAATTTGAACATTGATCCTTGTGTTTAGGGATTGTTTTTTTATGATTAAGAAGCATTATGGGTAAGCTTTGGCACTGATTTGGAGTTGTTACAACCCTGTAAGGGAACACTTTACTGTTTCTTTCATGGTCAAGAAGTATATTTACAAGGGAAGTGCCAATGAAACAGGGTAGAGAGCATTCACATGCTTTAAGATTGTCTGAATACATTTCAGTTTAATTATTAATGTAGCTATCTTATTGGTTGAGTGACAATTTATTTGGGCTCAAATGTGGGTTATTAACATGTCATATTTGGATATAAATGAAGTCATGAAATGTCATTAGCAAAGACAAAAACACTTAGAGTGATCATGCATGGAAAAATCATCCTTTACCTTATTTTCAGCTACTACCAATAGCAATAAGTTCAGTTGTAAATGTATTTTCAATCCCAAAATTATTTTTTGGAGAATTTTGAGTATTTTGTTGTTGTAGTGCATAGAGTTAGCTTTCTAATGAGCTATTGTACAAATTTTCCAAGTTAGTTTGAGCGAGTTATGAATTTTGCATCGCTCATTGTTCAGAAACCTGAATTCAGGGACTATATATATGTTATCCCTTTTTCAGCCCAACAAATGATTTTTGGGGGAATTTTTAAATATTTTTATGCTAAATTAAATTGAATTAGCTTTTCAATGGTATATCGTATATGACTTTTCGAGTCTGTAGTGAATTTTTTTAATATTTGTTGTGTAAGTCCCTTGTATCTAGGCCTAGATGTGATTATAAAAATATTTTCACCCTTAAAATGATTTTCATGGTATTTCAAAATACTTTTAGTTGAAATCTTATCGGTTGAAATCTTATCGACCTTTCAAATAGCATATCATTTGTGATTTTTGTAGACTTGGCAATATTTGCAACGATTACACGAATATGACACACATAAAGTGAAAAAAATACGATATAATATGACACAAATATATTCTTAAAATCTGTCTGATACGAATTATGAATATATCAGAATTGATATAAATGTAAAAAACCTTAAATATGATTATGATACGACAAAATATACAAGTATAACATGAATACATGAACTGCCAAGTCTCAATTTTTGGAGTATGTTTGAGTGAGAAATAAATTAGAGAAGCATGTTAATGAGAGCAATTCCTTGTTTCTGGGAAAGGTCATAATTTAAGATTTACATGTTGTCATTTTCGAAATGTTCGGACACCTTAGAAAAAACATTCGTTTGCATCATCATTGGGTGATTCAGAAGCATTGTTAGCTCTTCAAATGCTCATCTAAGGCTTGTATTTTCTTGAAAAGTTAATTTAAGTTTTTTTCTTGAACTTTACTTTTGATTTCAACTTCATTTTCCACCTTTTCTTCAAAAACTTTAGAAAAATACCTTGTTTTCCAATAACTAATGAATTTTATGCCATTTTTTTAATAATTTTTGTTTTTCGATCCTTTTTCAAAAATTAAATTTCCTCTTTTGTTTCTCGAACTTTGTTTGATTTTCTTTAGAACTCTTATGCCTTAACCATTATTTAAATCCTAGTTAGTATTGATTATTTCTCTAAGTATTTAAGGCTTTTTATGAGATACATTTTAAATCAACTATCATTCCCTTATATTTGTGAATTCTTGTTATATGGATTATATGTTATGATTAATCTCTCATACACGTACCGAAAAACAAGAAATGCATTCATGAAATTCGTTTACCATCTTTTGGAAATAACCTAAGGCAATATTTTCAATTGAGCCTTTCTTGAGTCTTTTGCCATTCCATTAGAAAGATGTTGGCAATGGTGCCTAATCTGAGAATACCCTTTTCAAATGGAAAACCCAAAAAATATTTTTAAAACAAAATTTCACATTTCACTAAACTTTGGAGAATGTCAAAATTTTCAAATTAATAAAAATGGGTATAGCATTTAAAAAGAAACTATAATTAATTACAAAATTAAAATTGAGAAACCCAAACTTAGGATCATACATGGTTAGATGGTACTGATTTTAGGGTGTCAAAAGTTGCTAATCCTTCCCCACTCAGAACCGACTTTTGAACCTAATTTTTACATTGGTTTTCAACGTGACAATAAAATTTGTCCTTTAAAAAATAAAATTTCAAAATTTAACGAGATCAGTTTAAATAGGTATTTGATCAGACCTAGCCCAAAAAGATTGGCAGCGACTCCATTTTCCCAATAATTTCATAATAGCTAGACAGGAAAGAGTTAGATGAGCAATTCGTTTTAATGACTGAGATCTAATCCGAACAATACAATTTTTTCTACTCTAATGTGCTATCCAAGGTATGTCACTGCATATGGAATATAAATAATTTAGCCAAATAAATAATTTTTGAGTCATTCTCAAAGAAAATATGTTGTTTTAAGGAACTGTTTTGAATATCAACATTTTAAATCTTTTTTATCAAAGGCGAAGATACCACATGCTTAATTCGTACCAATTTATTGGCACCAATTTATTGGCGTTGTGAGGATGCTAATTGCTTTCCCTCACATAATTGACTCCAAACTCGATTTTGATTTTTCTCTGGTTAAACGTATACATGATTTTTAATTGGCTTTTAAAAAACTTCTAATTAAATTTTATAATTTTTTTAAAGCTCAATTTTAATGTATGACAAATCATATCTAGCCAAGAAAGATTCACCGAAACCTGATTTCAGCCAGGCCTTCGCTCTAATATTTTGAGCTATCCGAGACTGAGAATCGACTAGTCATCTTCGTAGGGTTGTCCCCTTTTATGTGGGTCAAGAATTTTAGGACCCATTTAGCCATATTTGATGACTGCTTGTGCACACGGTCAGAAAATAGTTGCATTTTCAGGGTTCATAAAAAGTAAACACATTCAAAAGATATAAACTTTGACGAGAAAATTTGGTTTTTGAATTTCTTTTTGGGAACTATGGAATTTATTTTTAAATATAGAGTTATGGTCAAATTTCTATTTATTATAAAATCTTTTAGTTTTTTTTTGTGAATTTAGTGAATCGACCATTATATGGTTTTATTGATATCCGTGTGATATTTATGCCGATACCTACTTTAAAAAATTTTAAGAATCATGAAACAAAGTCCATATTGGCATTTATATAATGAGGTTTCAAATTGTTAGATTAATTTATTTATTTTTAATTTGGGCAGTATCTCGAATTTTTTTTTTGTAAGGATTTTCCCGTAAACTTTTTCTGAGTTTTGGATTTTTTATTCTTTTGTGGTAATTAAATATTTTCAATTAAATACTTTAGATTTAGTACCTTATCTTGTTCGAGCCTTTATGCAACCCATTAAATGTCACTACTCAGGGCATCATCAAGGCCATTTAGATAAGCATGGGTTAGCCATCTATCATTCCTAGCTAAAGTGAGGTGTTTGGAGAGTCAAAGGTGCATAAAATCCATATTTCCATGAGTGGGTATTGATATATGACCCTTATGTATCGATACAAGGCCTGCATGTCATCAAAATCCCAAAATCTACTATTTGTATCGATACAGCATGGCCATGTATCAATACATTTGTCAAAGGTGTCGATACAATGGCATTTGTATTGATACAGAATTATGTTGTAACTAAAATTGTAAGTTTTGACCAAAATGTATCAATGCACAAGTGGGAGTATTAATACAGTCTTCATGGTATCAGTACAATCTTTATAGTATTGATGCATCTAGGTAAATTTTGTTCTATGTATCAACAAAAAACTTTTTGTATCGATATACCTAGGCAAAATTTTCCTAGTTCATTCTATTTTACCCTTTGCACCATGACATTAAAGCATGAATTTGGTCATGATTTTGGCCACAAAAATCATTCAACCTTAGACATAACTTTTTAAATATGGATTTTATTTTTGGCTTTAAGCATTGGATTATAACATTTTTAAATGGTCCATTAAGCTTGTTACAAGGGCATTTCATTCTATAATTTGGATTAATTAAAGGCAAGCTAATCCTTGCTCCTTATGTCAGCTTATGCATGGACTACTATTGTTGCCAAGGCTATACATCAACTAATGAAATATTGAAAGGTTGCTCTTTGGTAAAATGACTTACCATGTTGTACACCATAAATTTCTTATATGCCCTACCTTTGCTAGGTTTTTGATGGCTGAAATTAAATCTTATATAATATACATTATGTGCTCAGCCAAAGGGAGATTGCACTCATTTTACATTAGCCAACACCTTTAGAAAAATTTCATTCGCGTAGCTTTCTCTCAACCCCTCTGAAAACCCACCTAAAATTTTTTATTTCTTTTGTCTAACCTCCTCTCATTGAATATTACAATTATCAAGCTCATTCTTGGCCACTTTTTTTTGCTAAATCTGTAGCAAAAGGAAATAAAGAAAGTGTATAAATGCAAAGTCTCTTTTGCTCAACATCACCAATAAGGTTCTCATGTTTTTGGGTATATTTCCTATTTCTTCGTTCATTTATTTACTCATTTCTTACATTTTCATCATTGTAGTAAGCCTCAAGGTGCTAACCATGACCTTATCTTAGGATTCTCATGCATTTTATAGCCTTAGTTGTAATAGACTTAGGATTTTTTTATGCTTTGTTAACCCTTCCATTGTGTTTTCTTATGTTTATGTGCTCAATTCGTCTTGAAAACATGTTTTAATGCTATCTTGAAATTCTAGCAAGCTTTACATTTTTTTAAGCATGTTTACATCATTTCCATTGCATGATTCTAGATGTCATTCAAGAAGCTAATATCTCTATACATTTTCTTGTCCATTTCTTTGCATTTTTGTCATCATGTTCATGTCTAAATATCACTTTTACTTATTTGAACATGCTATTCGTGTTTATTTTCATGAATATTATATTTAGCTCATCACATGCTTGTTAAAGTGCTTGGTTATTGCTTATCAAAAATTTGTTTTGTAAAAGCTCCCTAAGTTATGACCATGTTAATTTCAATAAATGAAGATTAACATGGACTTAAGATTTTCTATCTATCTCAAATTTTAGGGAAAATCAAGCTTTCTATGTCTAGATTCAACGTTAAATAAGGCTAAATTTTATGATTTTCAAAATAAAATGTCACTTTTTATTTTTTCCAAGTTGTTTCTGCCTTGTTCTTGTTGTCTAATCTCTATTACTAATGACTTGGTCAATGGGCTGTTCCATCATCCCAAACAACTCTGGGATTATGCGAATAAGCTTGTAAAGCCACTATCATTGATTCCCCGGTTGTCACGGATGTTCATGTGTCCTTAACCTGAGTCTTGCTCTAAGAAACTTGAAAAACCAAAAATTTCCTTTATTTCATGCTGACAGGATTGAAGTAATGACTTTAAAAATCATTTCGAACCTTAAACAATTTTTCATAAGTTTTGTAATATTTATTTCTTAAAGGGCATCAAGTTACCTTTCTAAAGGTAACTCGTTTGCTTTTGGATTGTTCCCAATAAGGGAGTTACAATTTTTTGAAGCAACGCTATTTGGAACCCCTAGAATCAGTGAGGTGCCCAACCTTATCATTCTTATAAAATTCAAGGTACTAAATTTTGAGAAGTTTAATAAAACTACTAACTTTACCTTGCACATCTGAATATACCTTAAAAGATGCTACT
>JBBYHO010000012.1:4954308-4973980 GCA_038382025.1 Adansonia gregorii
AACTCGAGTGTTAAACTTGAATAACCTAAATTCGATTAACTTAAGTGTTAAATTTGATTGACCTGAAACTGAAATAACCAAAAACCAAAATGATATAAAATCGAAGTGACTTGAAACTAAAATAACCTGAAATCAAAATAAAACGAACTTAAAAATAATATGAAAATTTAAAAATCTCAAATTGACCCAACCAAAATTAACTAAGCTTAAAACCAATCCGACCCTTCCAATTGAAAAGTTTTGCAATTATTTGCACTAATAATTTCAAAAATCAAAAGAACGTAGGATTAACAATTCGAAGAAATATTTCACTCTCCTTGGAAAACAGAAATTTCCCAAACATTCTGGTTCTACTCGTTTTGGCCAGTTTTTCCCTCAATATAGGTAAAAAGTTCGTAGATTTCATAATGGAAGTATTTATATATTTTCACATATTATAATTATATTTAAAATATTATATATTTACGTAAATTATAATATATTAATATTTTATTTTAAATTAATTTTAACATGTTTATATATTTACATTTTATAAATTTTTTTCATATTATATTATTTTTTATTTTTATTATTTTTATATAATAATATCAAATTCAAAATTGTTATATCTAAAAAATTATATTTTATTTTTATTTTAATTATTTTTATATAATATATTTAAAATTATTATACGTAAAAAGTTGTGCACAAATAATGCATAATGAATTAATACCATAAAAGTTTGCCAGAAAGAGTTCAAACATAGCAAGGAGAGAACAAACACAATTTTTTAACTAAAGCCTGCAATTGGTAAGTCACGAATGGGCCTTAAAGCTGACTGAGCTGCTCTGTTTGTAATTTATAGAAGTCCGAACCAAAAATCCTGCTGTCGGCGTTCGTGGGTTTAAACAGACTACGACTTAAAATTTTTTATTTTATTAAATTTAATTTAAATTAAATTTAAACTAATTTAAATATATATTTTATTATTAAAAAATATTTTTTATTAATAATTATATTATTTTATAATTAAATTAAAAATAAAATAATTTTTATTATTAAATAATAATTTGAACTGAATTAACATAATCTATACAACTTTTATCCGAAGCGAGTCCTACGTTGAGTGGAACCAAAGTCGCAGATTGTGGTGGTTTTGTGTAACTGTTTTAAGTGTGGATTTCATGTGCTTTTGAAGTTATGCTATTTCGACTCTTTATTTTTTTATGTATTTATATTTGACACGTATTGTTTATACCTGAACATACATATAAAAATATGACTCCTAAGATCCCTCTAAATACATGAAATTACTTTTTAAAAAATTAAATGTTTCCAACACTCATCCAATTTCGAGTAACTTAGCTTTGAAGCATTTGATATTTGAAACTTCAACGAGAATTCTTTTGGGTTGCACTTGAATTAGTGATTGATTATCAAACAAGTAGAGTCATGTCTGTTATATATTTCAACTAAACAGGCCATTGCGAGACAAAATACCTTGACTCCATACCAAGGCTCGATCCGTTTTCAACGAATGAGCTCGAAAAATTTAGAACATCACCTTAATACTTGGATTAAACCAATTTGCTCAACCAATGCAGGCCAAAAACCTTCTTATTCCTCTACATAGAAAAACGGTAGGAAAAAAAAATCAAAACATGATCATACATTTAACATAATCTGTTGCAGAACATATTTCATAATCAACAAAATATATGATCCTTTGAAACCTGCTACATCTTAGCACTAATCAAACGAAGTTTTATCCGGTAAGATTCGAGTACATCTTAGCAATAACCGAACATGTTTTTCTTTTTTCCTTTTTTTTTTCCTCGAGTAAGTTCATGATTACAAGGAAACGAAAGAGAAAAGACTAAGATTATTACTTACTTGAACTTGCGGGGCCAACAAGAACCCCTTGCGCTGCGCCCTCCTTCTTGCTGCTTTCATCTTTCACCTCACCATCAGACTTCTTTATCCTAATTTTGTATTTCGTCTCAAAATCGGCGATCTCCTTTTTCTTCTTCTCCAGGGCCTCGTTAAGCCGGGCAATTACGTCCTCGAGCCCTTCTTTGTTCCGTTGCACGGCTGGGAGAACCTCCTTGATGGTTCTCTCCACCAGCACACCTCCAATCATCCGGTAACACCGTCTTGATGGGTCAAGTGGCTGAATGGCATTTATAACGAGTGAATGCTCGCTCACTTCCATCTCCAACTCAGTGATCTTTGAATAAATTTGATTAAGTTCAGATCTCATGGCTCCATACATATTTGCAATCACTTGCTCATTTACAGGTTCCTTACTCTCGGATTTGTCAGCCATTATTCTCTGCAAACAATGGGAATAACAATATTAACATCTGCAATCAGTAACGGGAGACAGATTTAAGAAAGAGCAATAAAGCTTCGACACCAAACTGCTTACGATTTAATTATACAAAAATCTAGTTTACACATTGGAAAGAATGAAAGTAGCAACAGGCAATCGGTAACCAGAGACAGACCAGAACAGATTCGAGAAAGAGCAATAAAGCTTCGGCACCAAACTTTTTACGATTTAATAACAGGACGATCTATTTCAGACATTGATGGTAGAGTATCCACAACGTATAATCCGACACCATTGCCCAAATAGGATTATTTGAATGACCGCTACAGAAAACATGAAACCACAAAAATCCGCATCTAGATGAACTAAATTAGTAGAAAATCCATTTCAGAAGTAAAACAAGCTTATTTTCCAGCTGACGACCTCCATTAGAAATTATGTTAACAATAGGTCATCTAAAGTTGATCAAATTTTCCTATGTACAACCCAACCATTTGCAGTTAATTTCAAAAGGAGATGAAAACCCGTCTCAAGAAATGATACTATTGATATGCCGAAAACATGACTCCGAAAAATACACCCAATGATTAGGAAAGCAAAAACTGTGTGTAAAGGAGCTGTCGTCAGTTATAAAAGCATCGAATGTGAAGGCAAATCCATGGATTCAGGTTCCAGTTTGGGCATTACCTCAAGGGGAAAAGGTTGAGATGGGATTTTGATGGAGATTCTAAGTTCGAGCTGTAGTGCAATTCAAACACAGCTTGTCTCAGACTAAAACATAAGAACACAAATAAAATAAAAGAAAAAAAAACCCTAAAATATCTTCCAAATTTTGTTACAAAGTCAATTAAAAAAAATCACGCTGATATAGAAAGCACTAAAATCAACAAAATACTGGGTAATTTTTATCATTCAAAACATCACGAGGTTACATGATCAAAACAATAGAACCTACTAAGCATCAAACAGTCAATTTTTAGACTTTGAAAGAGATTCAATAAAGACCCCACTAAAGAAATCGAAAAAAAAAAAAAAAGAAAGGAAAAGAAGAGGGACAAAAAAAAAAAGCTAACCTGGGTCCGGGTGTTGGCGAGGTTGCAAATCGGAGAAGAAGAGAACTTACTACACGGTAGAACGAAAAAGGTGGGTCTGAGCAAGAGATACGAGGAAAGAAGGTGACGTCCGCTGGGGAAGAACAAATAAATTGGGCTTAGTTTAATATAATTTTTAAGCGTCTTGGCCCATTTAACTGCATTTGGTTTTAAATTTTAGGTCAGATTATCTCTCCATCACTACAAGCTTAGGTTAGTATTAATCAAATTATTATTTAATAATAAAAAATATGTATTATTTAAATTTAATTATAAAAATATATAATTATTAAATTATTTTTTCAAAAAGATGATTATTTTATGAATAATGATTTAAGCTTTGAGCTTAGATAAAACAAATAAACAAAATTTAAATCGTAACCCGACTCGCTGACTATAATAGATTATCATATTTCTTCTTATTTTTTTATTAAATCTAAGGGTATGATCATCCTAATACCTTTACTTATAAAGTTGAACAATTTCACTATCAATTGATTATTTTTCTAGTTTTAATTGCTCTAATTTTAAAATTTAAATTAGGGATATTCATACCATTTACATTCATTTTTTATTTAAAATATAAACTTTTTAAAGTCTTTTATTAATATTTTTAATTAAACTTTCTTTATGCTTGTGTTCTTTACAATTATTTTTTGTTTTTGTTTTTACTTCTATTGATTTTATTTCTTATTTTTCCATTTTATACACTTATTACAAAATTAAAGAAAAAAAGCCAAAGAAAAACATTTTTATCAAATGGAATCTAAACTAGTATTGAGTATCAATAATGTACAATAATCGCTTTCGAGGGTATCAATTCTTTACCTGAAAAAAATATGCCTTCCTTTTTTGAGCAAATATTTACTTTTGAGTAGAAATGTTTACAGATCAAGCGGGGTTACGATCCAAAAATTTTTAAATTTTTTATCCATGTTTGAATTTTGCTAGGCTTCACTTGCTCAGATTACTTATATTTGATATTCATAATTATTGAAAAAATAAAAAAATATTTTTATATAAATATTTATATTTTTATAATTATTTATTAGATATTAAATTGAACCGTATTAAACCAATCATAATTGACAAAAAGCATATTCAAGACCCCATCCATTGATAGGTATACTTTTAAAATACCGCATTTCAAATCATATGAATATAAACATAACAAAATTTTTAAATATATCCAAATCTTAAACATAAACATTATACATACATTAAACGCATCTTATTTATATGCTGTTTTTGTATTCGTTAAATACATTGGATTCGTGTTATAGTTTCATATGATGTCCAAAATCTGCTAAAACCCAATATACCTGTAGACCAAAATCTACTAAAACCTAACATACCTGTACACCTGCTCAGGGCTAGAACTCACCTGACCCAATAAACTTGACCCATGTTCAATAAGCTTTTGTAATTGCAATCCACCCAAATTAAATTATTATTTAAACAATAAAATTATTATTTTTATTTAAATTTAAATTTATAAAAAAATTTATATTTTTTAAGTAGTATAATAAACTTTCAGATTAACCCGACCTGAAACTGAAAAAGAAAGAAATAATTTTTTCAAGACCCCTACCATAAACGGATCTAAGCACCTAGTTTTACATCTTTTTTAACCCCAAACCCCACTTGTATTAACCAACAAAAATGCCATCTGCAGTGCATACTCCTACGTAGGAAAAAGAAGAAAAGAAAAAGCATGAAATTTCTCTCTCTATCTATCAATTAACATACAAATTCACAAGATGATCTGATCAATTACAACATCAGCAAATGTCATCTTTGTCAGGCGTTAAGACTAATTTTTTACTCTAATACCAACTAGTTCGTTTCAAAACTACTTATATAATACTCCCATCCGTGCCTCGTGCTTTTCAACTCTTGACTCGCAAACTGCTATTTCTCTTCCTTGCGCACGTTAGAAGTCCAACATGCTTCGGGTTTCTTAACCGCGACTGGCAACTGGAAACCGGCATTCCAGGCTGACAAATCCGAGTAAAAGACTGATACACAAAGCATAAACTGCTCTTTGAGTAATCGATCAAATGCCCAAATGCAGTAATTATTCAGGCAATTAAAACGAGTGCATGTAGTAAAAAGTATGCATTGCGCAGGGGGAAATGAAAGCAGATAGTTAAGCTATGTATAAATGGCAATACAAACTAAGAAAGTGCAATAATAACATAATACTCAAAATGCCCATTAAAGAGGCAAATTACGGTTCAAGCAAAGGTAATCTAAAGGCTAAAACGCTAAAATAAGCTCTTGACCTATTTCACTTTCTTAGGTAAACCCTTATACTTTTATTGTATTCACTAAACCCTTATGTGTTATTTTGTATTCAAATAAGCGTTTATTTCACATTAAATGCTGATTTATATTAAGAGTTCATTTAAGTATAAATTAAAGGTTAAGGGCTTACTTGAATACAAGTTAAAGGCTTAACTGGATGCAAATTAATGGTTAATGACTTATTTAGGTGCAATAAAAGTATAGGAGCTTATCTAGATAAAGTGGTAAAGTTCAGGGGCCTTTTTGTTATTTTAGCCTAATCTAAACATAATTACATAAATATAAACCAAAAGTGATACAGAATGCCACCTTAAACTTAATGGAATCAGCTATCTCAGATAATCTTGTTTCGGATTTCTTCAAGTTTCTTCAGAATCTCCCCCGGAGTCCGGTCCAACTCATCCGCAATTTTTCTCTGCAAATCCAACGGTAGGGTAGGAAACTGCTCGCACAAATCCCCATCAATCACGTCCTGCAAAAAATTATTTCAAACTTTCAAAACCAGAAGTAATATGAACGATAAAATTAGGGCCATAACTGCCAAAGTTCGCTCAATTTAATAAAAGGCGAAATCTAGTCCAATGGTAATTATTTTGCACCCAAAAGAAAAAAATCAACTTTCTCAACATCATTTTTCAAACAAATTGAATCTTTCTTTTGATAAAATGAGAATGAAATGGACAATGACAATGACAATGGTTGATAATAAAATGATCATAAAAAAGGATTAGGTATAAACATAGCTCTCAATCTTCCAAGCTAAAGCAAAATGCAAGATGCTTTGAAAAAGACTTCAATTCTTAATAGCACCAGGAATTGATTTTGCAATCTTTCAAAAAATATAAATAAAATTAACTACATCCCGGAGTCATCTCTGAGAACATGAAAATAAACATTTCATATGAGTGTATAAGCAAGCAAGAGGTTCACCTTGACAGGGAAATAAGCAGATCTATAAGCCATATGATCTCGTCCACACAACGGAGGGTGTTCCTGTCTCATATGCATCTCTAGGTGAGAAAAGAAGTCAACATCATCACGAGAAGTGAAAGGAAGCAATGCCCCCAAGCTTCCCATTATCGTTCCATAAAGAACACACTCTCCACCACCTGGTATTAGAGATGCCTTCTGCAAGCAAGTTACTACATCTCCAATATGGAACTGAACGATCTCCTCTACCTTGTTAGGAGCTCCATTGAGCTTCCCTTGTTCCCATTTTATCTTTCCGCCAGTTGGGTCTTCTTCTATCTCATCTGATACATCTTGTGGTAACCGCACAAAATAGACATTCCCAAACTTGTCTGCACCAGCCATTGTGTCAAAATCTATATGGTATGAAGCGGTAAGCCATCTTGGAACAATATCATCAGCAAATATATACAGTTGATTTTCATCCCTTCTGTACTTGCAAAAATGGAATGACTGCAATAAAGGACCATATTTGTTATTGATCTGAGAACCATAAACAAAGAAAGCAAACAGAGGAACGCATAAAATCAAAGTGGACTATAGTTTGAGAACAAAGGGGGCATTAAAACTCAACCTTGCAAACTTTTCTTGCTTTCAATCATACCCTCAAGGATTGGTTCACAGTTTTACAAAAGCCATATTTAAGTCAAGCATACAGGCATATAAGATAAACATTTAAAAAAAAAAAGAGAGAGCTAAAGATGTGGGAATCCCGAAAAATTCAGAAATCATACCTCTTGCATGTCCCCAACATATATTCTATCACGATAAGTATGGATAGAGACAATAGTGTTAGGGAACAGCTTATTTTCACACTTTCTAAGTAATCTCTTTCTCCCCAAGTCATATAATCGGAGCACAGATCCTATCCCAGCAAGTAATCTTCCCTGGAACTGGCATAAAGCAAGAGGAACACTTTCCACTTGTGTCTTGTGCAGAAGTTCAAGCGACCTGCCATCTTCTAGAAACCTATAAATATGAATGAATCCTGCAATTAAGCATCTTTTGGGCCAAAACTGCAGACCCTTGGCCGTGCCAACAGCCAAAAGAGCTCCATACTCTTTATCATGGAAATTCACAGTGCAAACACTGAAAGCAGCTTCGTTGTCCTGAAGCTCCAAAAGACAAGTTGTGGCAGCTGTCCTTGGGTCAAGAATTCTAATGCAAGAAACCCACTTGTTCGACTCTGCCTTCGGATAACCGTACTGCTCATCGGAGAGGAGATCCTCCCTGTCCTCGTCGTCACCACCATTTTCCATTTCATCCATATTGCCATTACCATTTTCTCCTATTCCAGGAGCCCCAAAGCACTCCTTTCTTGCAGCTTCACGCTCTTCTGCAGTAAACGATCCTTGATCGCTCTCAATAATTACCAACAATTTTCGCTTTGGTTGCAGAATAAACCTCCTAGGAGTATACCTCAAAGGAATAGCAGTCTCATTAAACGTTTCTCCAAGACGCTCGATAGTGAAAACCCTCAATGCATCACCAGCAACAGCAACAACACCTTCAGCGCACTGATCAGATGAAAATGAGGCAGCAAATTCAAGGGTCTCATAAGAAAGGGGTGTTAGCAGAAAATGTCCTTGGTGAATATAGCCTAGCCATGGTCGACTAGACAAGCACAGCATTGCAGGTCGGCCTCTCACTTTAACAGAGAACAACTTTGGGGCTCTCAACCCTAAGAACCGTGAACGGGAGTCAGAAAGTTGCCCTGTAATCATATCCACTACCGTTCGGAACAACACTCCATTTTGCAGACCAGCATTAAGGAAGAGACTGGCAGGATGATCAGCACCATCCTCCCCACCAACTGATGCTTTAACTTCAAGGAAAAGAAGAGAATCAGGAGGTGAGGACACACTCTGAACACTCAGTATCTGCATACAATCATCAGGATCCAAAGACAATATACGAATTGTATTATCATATGAACCAACTGCAAGAAAACGGGATCTCTGTCTTCCTTCAGGAACAGGGGCAATGTCCAGACAAGCCACGTCTCCAGACATTTCATGCTTCTCCACTTCCATTAATTGCCCAGTCATATCCACCTCAAAGTATATAACCTCCCCTCCACTCAATGCGATAACGACTTGAAGCCCATTAGAGCCAACCTTAACAATTGTCCTTTTCCCAGGAGTCCTCCACTCATTAATACGTCCATCTTCCCTTATATGCCTAATACCGTTTGGGTGAACTTGCATGAGTGAATCATCACCAATTAAGGAAACAGCAAGAGAAGGAGTAGTATCGAGAAACCCACTATCACTAACTTCTTCAACCGTTTCACCAATGGAGAGAACAAGAGTTGCGTTGGCAAATGACACAACAATGTATGCATCAAAGGCATCACTAACATTCTTTTTCACTGTCCACACGGCACTCGGGACACCAGGAAGCTGTGAGACAGCCATCTCACTGATGGCCAAACCAGGCCTTAGTATCCTCAAAGATGAACGAGGACCACGTCCACAGAGTGAAAATATCTGAGGTGTTTCTTCCTCAAAGAGATTAGCAATTTTCATATCCATTATTGGCATCAGGCTCTCAGCTTGGTCAATCCTAACTAGATTCTTAAGCCGTCTAGGCTGGAAAAACACTGGCTGGAAACCTTCTTCTGTTTCCATTAATGTAGATGATGATGACTCAACATCAGGGTCATCCCCAATAGCCTGAAACTGATACAAAGCATGATTTCCAAACTCCGAAGCTGCAAACAGAAAACCAGTTTTCAACACACACATTGAAGCTGTAACAGGAATTGTATCAAAATACTTAATCTTCAATTCTGTAACTCCATCACTTCCATGTTCCAATGTAACCTTAAAAATATCCCCATATTCTGTCTGCAAAAGAAAGAAGAACATCGACTTCTGTTTATGTGTAGCCGCTGAAACAATCAAAACACCACGTTCTGCTGGCAAGTCAGCCCGTCTAGGAATGACGGCCCTAACATCCGGATGCCCCTGATTCTTATAAATAACGAAATTCTCGGCACAAACCAAAACTCCACTTGGCCCATCACCACCACCAGGCACTGTGACCAACATATTTGCCCCATTATCAACTGGTTCTGACCACTTCCTAGACACATGGTTAAGCCCTAAATCAAGTTCATAAAATGTCAAATGCTTCTGTGCCTCATTAGCAGCCTGTCCCGTGGAATCCTGATCAGCCTCTGAGTAATCCAATTCAATGGAGGCGAAAATAGGATTATCGAATCCGCAATCAACACCGCAAATCGAATACACTATCGTATGCGACTTATGAGCTTCTAAAGGCGACGAAATAGTTAACCTAGCAGCAGTGTCTCTATTCAAAACATACACTAATTTCTGTTTCTCACAAGCACCAATCATTACAGCTCTTCCTTTCGGGTCAATAGCTAAGTATTGACCGGGGACAATCCGGCGACAGCCGGATTTCCCAAAAGTTTCTTGGTGTACTTTATCAAAGACGTTCTTTTCTTTATTGTATTCAAGGATAACGATCCGACCCGAATCAGACCCTACCACAATATAATCCTTTTGGGATCCAGTTAGCCGGAATTGAGCCAGAGAACGTATGCAGCCAAAGATTTCCACGGAGTGAAGTGTTTGCAGCTTACCGAGATCGTCGGGACGGAGAAAGGAAAGGATCTTACCACGGGCGACGACGATTTCTTGGACTTTACCGCCGGAGAAATTTCCGTTTATGGCGCAGACGATGCCGGTGGCTTGTTGAAGAGTTAAGTTGTAGAGATACATTGTTGGTTAGGGTTAGGGTTTTTGGGTTTTCTTTTAAAAAAGAATTTCATTCGAAGGTTTGAGAAATGAAAACAGTTGATTTTCCCCCCTTTTTTGGTTTGCCCTTTAATTTTTAATAATTGAGGGACGACAGTACCAAATTGTAAACCCTAAGATGTAAAATTGAAGGGCCCAAAATGGATTGGATCAGAATCGAGAAGCAGATTTGTTTGAGCTTTTGGGCTTACTGAACTCAATTTGGGCATTATTTATATCCTTTGCATATGGTTTTAGATTTATTGATATTATTTAATATTTCATTTATAGACATATATATATATATATATTTACAAGTATATTTTTATTATATATAGGTTTATGTAAATATAAATTTTATAATTTATAAGTATTTAATATCTAAAATTTCAAATATCAAATAAATAAATAAATATAAAAATATTAACAAAATAGATAATTTGTAATAATTAAATAGATTCAAAACTTAATTTGATAAATATATTTCATTTTTTTGATAAAATTACTAAAACACAAAGATTTGAAGAAATAAAACATCAAAATCTTGTATTTATCGATAGAATTAATAATAGACAAATTAAACAGATATTTACCTAAACTTAAAGGCCCTACTAATATTTTGAACTTCCGAAAAAATGCCAGATCAAAAGACAAGTTTAGACAAAATAATTAAAATTCATTTAAAAACATATTAAACATATCCCAGGCTCAAACTTGAACCCAATAAGAAATGGAAATAGGAAATTAGAATAGAATTTCATCTTATATGTCAAGTCTAATATAATCTTAATTATTAGGCTAAGAGATCGGTGGCGAACTTGACTTAACTTGATAATTATATTATAAATTAATTAATATAAATATATGATAGTAAATTACTTTTAATAATATAAGTATTTAAAATATATATTTTTTAAAAGATCAATATTTTAATGCATTTAAGGCTTAAGCCATTTTTTATTTAAAAAAAATAGGAATCCATCTCTTGTGGATGTTACTTTAGAATATTACGCGTGTTTTCTACGCTTTGATTAAAAAGATACACTTGCCTGTCGTAATTGTTATATACTTGCTTGTATCATTGATTAAAATGCTATTTTTCTAAACAAGAAAAACGTAAACTACCACCAACTTTTAGTTGATTAAACTTAATTCTTATATTTTGCTCCAGTATTCATTATGTTACCTTCACTATCCCATATTCTTTTTATAATCTATTAAATTAATTTTTCTCAGAAGTCCTAATGTAATCCTCACTTTTTAGTTACATTATTGAACTTTTAAACTGATGATTTGCGGGCCTGCTCATAAATGAACGACCCTCCAAAAATTGGCGTATGCCGCTCTAAGCGACGAGCACACGGTATTCTTTAGTAAAAGGCGAAAGAATAGTTCGCTCTGTGCTCATCGCACGGCTCCGTAACTGGCTTCCTTCTCATTTTGGGATTTTATTTAAGTCTCTTGGGATGCACATGTTTGTCTCTTAGCAGTGTGGGATTTCTGCTGTTCCCAGCTGCCACCTTCTTTCCAAACCCTCAATCTTCTGCCAAATTTCCTCTCTATTTTTCACGATTTCTAAAGTAGCCTTTAAACTTCTACGCCAGCTTTTCTTGAAGTGTTTCTTCCCGAAATATTATCATTTTCATGACCGAAATTAGTGTACATGATGAATAAGGGTTGTGGAAAAAAAACAAAGAAAAAACCTTGTTTCTGGTTTTCTGCGATTGCTTTGCATTTAAACTCATTGGTTTGTAATTTGCAGGCGCATTTCAATTGGGAAGAAGGCCTGGTGTTGTTAGTCTGAAACTAGAGTGTAAAAACCACAAACAAAAACTTGAAAAATCAAACATATATTTAACAAACCCAATTAAGTTGATAACACTTCAAAGGGATCTATAAACTGAAATCAACAAAAAGAAAATGACCCAAACGAGAATTATGAACATCATCTCTAGATCAAAAATCAGCAAGCATCTTGTAATATTTGCAAAGATAAAAATAAAAAATAAAAAAGCATTGTGATTAGTTAGAACGCTTCTTCATGGCCTTTTGGGTAAGGAATTCATCAGTAAGCAGAGTCTTTGACAGCCTACAGAGGTGCCTTGAGTAAAATCACACACCCTGTTTCTACGAAATTACAGAGATTTTTACTATTTTCTGGAATAATAATTTCCATATGCTCTTAAGCATTGTAGACTTTTACAACCAAATGCTACAGAACCTAATAAAAATAACCCTAAAACCAGGCCGATAAAAGAGATGAATTAAAATAAATAAAAAAGGGGGCCAAAAACCCCTTTTAATTTCGTAACAATCTTTTTATCTACTTGGGTCATAAGTTCAAGTTGACCCAAATTATAAAAAAAAAACAAACAAACAATCTCCGTGCGAAAAGGCCGAATATATTTATGTTACTGCGTTGGTCATGCATGGCCTTTTGCAGGAATAATAAGTGGAAATGTTGGATTATTACGTTACTAACTTGTTCAGCATAAAAGCCTATGGCAATCTACCAGAAATCTGCAAAGCTCACATTATGAAACACTGGGCATTGGGAGTTTCAGTGGGATTATCGATGCAGTTGCTGCCTTCATAGAGGTTCTCTTTAGCAGATATGATCTTTAGAGAGAACTGGAACGGACACAATAGTGACGACTTCTAAGTAAACCCATCTAAGACAAGTCAACTCGTCTAACTGAACAAAATCAACCTTTATTAGACACGACCTAAATATGAGTTTTTTTTTTTTTTAATAATCAAGCTTAATTTACCTGAATTATTATTTAGTAAAAACAATATTTTAATATTACTTTGAATAATAAATTCAACTTATGAACACTTCTACTTTTCCGGAAACCATGGGTGAATCTGTTATTGAAAAGGCGATGTCTCGAAGGAAGCTTTGCTTAATCTTGTTGCCCTTTTTACCCCCACCAGGAGATGAAATATATGGAAAATCAATGCAAAAAATGTTAAAAAGAGTCATTCTTTTCCCTGGGGGTTCACCCGTTGGCTAATGCTAGGCTTCACTTTTAGACTAAGAGAACCAATGAATTTAAGCCCTGGCAAATCTTGAACAAGGATTAAAAATGGTAGTATGATGCTCAAAAATGGCAGAATAACATCATATGTAAGGAAAAAAAGAAAAAAAGATATCTGGTTTCCGGATCCCGCCATAGAAACTTCCTGTTAAGAGTATTTAATTGAAAAGTTCTTAGAATTGGGGTAAAAAAAAAACAGTTGCAGGAAGAAGGAAAATTACAGTGTATCTACTTAGGCTAAAACTAGATTTTCAGAATTTAATTCTAATAACACTGAATATACAATAACAGTTAATCGAAAACAAATGATTATCGGCTACGATGATGGGTGTTATCGTGCTGTACAACCAGGTGAATTTGCTACATGGTATTTTACCTGCAAACATCAAAACATATACTGTGAAACAAGCTATGGACTCACCAATAATGAGGAAAAGATGGAAGGCTAAATTTGCTAATAGCTTGCATGCAAGAAAAATTTCGCAATATTTATTAGCTCATTGTTCAATAACTAAACCAAACTCAGCAAACTCTTCTTTCTATTTTCCGGCCCAAACAGAAATGTAAGGAAGACCAGAAAACCAGGTTTGATGATCCTACTTCGACAAAAGACCGAGATGAACCTTCAAATGCGAAAAGTCTGCTAGTGCTTTACCCAACACTGGATTTAGCCAATACCTTGAAAAAGATGGTGGTTACAAGGCAGTGGGATATTATGGGCAAAATCTCCACATTTAAGTGCCCACTGACAAATCAAGACGGAAAAATAACAATTACTACTACATCACCAAGGTCCAGAGTCACAGATCCATTAAGCTTCAGCATACATTGGGTAAAACTCTCAATTTCACACCTAGCAAAGCTCAAAATTACATGCTATTGCATCCACGGTGAAGTTTTAACCAATTCTTCTCTAGAACATAGTTACATAGACAAAATGTTCTAAGTGATATCTCACTCACATTCTCTTCATGTACTATAACCGAATTCAACTTAATGAACTAAAAACAACCAAACCAGAAGTGAACTTTACAAGGACTCCCCTTGCAGCCTGAAAGACATCCACGTAATGAGAAATATGGAAAAGAAATATGCGAGGCATATTCAAACATAAATATGGAGATATGACTCTCTAAAGACCCTCCAGATACGCAGGGAAACTTAAAAATTTGAACATAACCATGTAGGACACATACCCGTATCCGAAACTCACACTGAGCCCGAGTAACATAGTTATTCATGCCTTCATGTTAACAAAAAGAGGGGGATATGCAAAAAGTTAACTCTCAGATAAACAGTAAAATTGGTGGGAAAGAAGCAAAAACAGAAGAAGTTTTCTTGTGGGAACAAATTATACCTAACCAGCAGCTGACAAAAAGATACTACTAGACTAAACTGTTTTCCAAAATCAGCATTTTGATATTCTTTCAGAAAATTTTATCCATCTAATGATCGATCTTTGCCTAAAAACCAATAAGCAATATAATGTTGCGGAATATCTGCAAACAATTTATCCTAGTTGCAATATGATATTTAAGTGTCTTAAAATCCTTGCATGCAGCGGATGACCGAAGTGTGGACCATAAGTTCACCATAACAATATGCAAAAAAGCTACTAAACCAATCACGGTGCCCAGTTATAGTCATAAAATCTTACAGAAATTACATACTGCCAATGAGAAATGACAGGAAAAAAGGTAACCTACCTCATTGGTTTTGCCAATGGGAATCAAGCTTGACGCCTGAAATTCCACAGCAAAAATAAGCCATTTGAAGAAACAGAAGATGATCTATATAAACTAGTGGCTTGCAGCTCTATCCTTAATTGCGGTAGAACTACAATGTCCTCAGCAAAGTAAGAAATTCTGTTGATTCTTCACCTTCTTTGACAATCTGCTCATAATAAATATCAAAGTACATGTTAGAAGGTTAGAAGGCGCTAATATTGATTTGCATCTCTTCCATGGCTGAATAAAAAAGAACATATCAAAATCATAAATGTGTCGCAAAAGTGAGCTCACAGACAAATCTTAGAAATTTCTTTTATAGAGGTAAATAGGCTTTCCACCTCTACAGATGCATCCAGAGAAAGGCAACGAGTGGAAATCTCATACTTAATTTTACTCTGGCATAAGCATAACTAGATCTGTAAATTTGAATAGCAAATCAATTCCCCTCATAAATGATTATGACATGGGTCTAATGCTTGATTATAAATAATCTAATAGGCAGTCACCAGCAGAATGGAAGTACTAGAGTGGAACCAAAGTAGTACCTCTTTAAAATCAATTCCTTGATGCAATCCCCCACCCTTCTTTCTATCGTATCAGCAATCAAACATAGATATAATTTATATTTTTTAACGATAAGTATTAGGGTATGATGTCCTACACATCTGATGTGCAACTTAATGACCTTCCAGCTTCATAATTATAAAACATCATTCTCATCTTTTCCCTCACACAAAGGTTGCCAGTTTGTTGAATTGTTCTCTTTTTATCAAAATCACAGAAATAAGTATGAAGATGTACAGTTGTTCGTGCTTCAATCTTGTTCTAGGATTCGAAATCTTAAATCAGAAGCAAACATGCCACAGAATATATAACATAAATCCGTACTTAAACAAATAGACATGAAAAAAAATGAGTAAATAATACAATGTCAAAAACTTCAACGGTAATCCGTACCTTAACAGGGGTATCATTCGGCAGACCCACTTGAGTTAGTACATCATAACCAACTTGGTTCCAGTCAATATCTTCTTTATCCCCTAGCACTCTGCAGCTATCTAACTGAATCAAGCTTTTGTCATGACAAAAAGACCTTCCTATCCAAAAATATAGAATCCTATCTTCATTTTTGCCTACAGTGGTTGTCGGAGAAAAAATTGCAAAAGCAGATTTTGAATCCAGATCGCTTTTATTAAATTTAGTCATCTTCTCTGTACTGGGCCAGCGGCACACTAGAGGTTGAAGTAAACCAGGGCATGCTGGAATACTTTCCTCCATCCTGTTTGGAACAGCAGACACCAAACCATCCCGAGGAAGATGATTTCTCTGAGGTTCACAACGGCTATTAACAAAAGTAGATTCCGTATCACGTGAGCTGGCATTAGCTATTCTACCTGGAGATACCTTCAAACTGGAACCTTGAATCAAAATATCCCCCCCACGTCTAGCACCACGCTTGGAATCAAAGACAATTTCAATCTCTGACTCACGTGATGAGCCATCATTATTATTTATCCTGACACCGTCTTCCTTGACAATAAAACATGACCGATTATTTGTTTCTCTTATATTATCACTCATCACTGGCAGCTTGAGAGACTTTGACAAACTGCCCCGGCGTTCTGCAAGGGAAGGTGAAACCTTTTTTAGGGGTGAAGATGCAGCCTGATAACAAGGTTGAGAAGCGAGACTGACACTAACAATTTCTGAGCTATTAAATTTGGGGTGAAAAGAAGTTTGGGATGAAACGAGCGAAAAGGTAGAAAAGTTAGACAAAGTTGAAGAAACTGGAAGAGAACAGGAAACAGCTGAAGGTGAATCCAGAGAGGATTCCAAAGAGTATTTTGAACTCGTACTGGAATCAGAAGAGATAGAATCAGGAGAGAGATAAGGAGGCGAGGAAGATGAAGATGAAGTGGATGATGTTGATGAAGGTGATGATGCGTGAACTATCATCATGGAATCTGAATAAACCCTGGAGAGCAATATCTTTGGTGCTGAGACAAACTCCTTCATTATGCCAGAGGCAAACTTACGTCTAAGCATACTCCAACTGCTTTCTCTTGCAGGAAGATGGGTTTCATGTTCATTCTCTGATGAAGCAAATGGAGGGACGAAACCACCCTTTATAGCCTTCTGGAAAATCTCGAAATCAACATTATATGCCTCCACTTTCCTCTCACCAGGGCAAATTTTAACTGCTGAGTCCTCTACCTCCACTTTATTTCCAGATCTATCCATCAAAGGTGAAAGGTTTGAAAAAGCACTCCAAAAATGAGCCGGTTCTTCTCCTTCCTTTATCATTATTATAGGTCCCTGCACTCTCTCATACCGAACAATCTGACAAACAGCGCCTCGTCCATCCCTTTCCATGATAGATTCACAGTTTTTACCAATCCAGATATATATTGCGGAAGGTATATGAACAATAAATGCACCTCTAGAATCCAGCACGGAAGGAGACGGATCATTCAGCATTTTAGGGACCAGGTGCAAAGGATCATAAGGTGAGTGAGGTGCAATTCTATACATCCTCAGTAAGGAACTGGGGCTCAATGGGAATGCATGGACCCTCTTTTGGCACTGTAACAACTGACAAGCAAAACCCATATTTGGATCTGCAATTCCTCTTGCAGCCTTTACATACTGAAAGGCATCATCGAAACTCTGTCCCTCTCTCCACATACGATATGCTATCACCAATGATGTGGACCTTGATACACCCTGGCAGCAATGAACAAAAACCCTTCCACCCAGTTCCCGAACATCCTCAAAATAATCAAAAACATCGTAAAGTATGCTAGTAATATCCTCTGATGGACTATCTTGCAACCACAAAGTTCTGTACACAAAATCAGCCTTGAAATACTCCGGACAAACAAAGCCCACACAATTTAAAACATGAGTAATCCCATTCTGTTTAAGTATTTCTCTGTCTTTTGCGACGGCATCTCCACCAAGATAAATATGCTCTGCCACTTTTGAGCATTCTTTATCAAAGAAAGCAATCTTGTCCCTCTTTAGAAGCCCACCATTCTTATCATTATTCCGCTGAATTGACGAGAAATCAAGCTTCAACCTCTCACCACTCTTGTTCCCACTTGGCGTCGGCGGCTGTGGCCACTCACCAAGGTCATCAGAACCAGCTTTCGGCCACTCATCCAAACTCCTTCGTGCAATTGACAATGGCTGCAAAGGTGGCAAACACGACCTTGCCTTACAATTCTGTTGCGAACGTGGGGTTAAAGGAGGAGGAGGAAACCGGCGAGCTTGTCCATTTTTAGTACAATCATCACCGTTAGAACCTGCTCCTACAACTTTGTCCTCAGTTTCAGGAATCTGACCACTAGTTCGGGAAGAGGACCATGAAGCCGAACGCCAAAACATTTTCCGAGAGCCAGAAAGCTGGCATGATGGAGCCGTGGGATTAACAGGAGCATCCTCTTTGCCCACCATACCCACTTTGCAATATCCCCTTTAGTAAAATTACAAAACACAAATACAAACTCCAACAAAGCCCTACTCTTTATTCACCACCATGCTGCCACCATTACAAATACCTTAGTAAGCTCATTAAACAAATATAACCCAAATCCAAAAAACTAATGAAAACCCTAACTTTTAACCATTTCCACGATGCCTACTTTCAACACCTCAATACAAATCTAAGGCAAACCTAGAACCATGGAAAAAAATCCAACTTGGAAATTAAGGAGTGGATCAGGTAGTAGAACTAACCCCAATATGTGAAGAAATCAAAAACCCATGTCAGATCAACCAAGAGGAACAAGTCACTGCAAATACAAAAATTAAAGAGTAGTTCAAAATCCCATCTGAATAAAATAAAAGAACAGGAAAAAAAAAAGACACAGAGTTGAATATAAGGCAAATTAATTAAAATGAAACAAAAAAAAAATTAAAAACCCAATCTGTAAATCAATCTGCGTAACTTTAGAAAAACTTAAAAAAAAAAAAAAGAAGTATGACAGAAGGCCTTAAAAGAAAGAGAGACAAAGGAGATTTGGGACTTACAGGGAAGGGAAAGGAGGATGACGAAGCTACGGAAAAGAGTGATAGGTATAGAGAGAGAGAGAGAGAGAAAATATAAGAACGAGAAGAGGAAAGGAAAGGTGAAAATTTAAGAAAGATGATAGCAGTCGTTTCCAATAATTTTCTTTTCTTTATTTTGCGTACGAGAGAGGGAGAGAGTGAAAATTGGCAGTATTTATTTTTTTAACATGGTAAGAAATAAGAATACATCATCCTAACGTAATAAATCATATATTTATATTTTATTTATTTTATTATATTATATTTATATTAAAAATATTTTATATTTTTATAAATTTTAATATACTCATTCATTAACATAATATATTAATTTTTTAATCATATTCGTGTAATTTTATTTAATTACATCATACATATCTCATAATCGAATTATCTAATTAATTTTATA